>JAHLGO010000169.1:5141276-5226286 GCA_020615895.1 Ceriops decandra | reverse complement strand
TAAAGCCTTGTTCATCATCTTGCACTTAAAGATAAGTGATTATCCTTGGTGAAGCATTAGAAACATCTAGAATAGTCCTAGAATCTTCTAGAGCAGTCTTTTTGCCTTGTATATCCATGTTTAAGCATTGTAAATCCTCTTTCATGCACTTTGTTCTTGACCTTGCCATTGAACTACCCATTCCTCATAAAAGATCATACAAATACTTGCTTTGTTATACTTGATTAGCACTTTCTTCACCATCAATAGGTGTAGGTTAGATCATAATTGCTTTGACATTATTTTTGTGAAAATTTATTCCTATCACACTCACAACAAAACAAATGAAAACTATGGATTTCTTTCAAAACACACACTTTTCAAGATAAAAGGGATCTTAGGTCAGGTCACCAATTCGGTTCTTTTTGCAAGCCCAAATGAACACAAAAGGTTAAGCATTTTTACATGTATATTTGGCATTAATTGAAAATCAATCTATTGAAAACAAAACAAATTGGACTTTTTATACAACTCAAAAGTAGTTCAAGCATTTCCTTGGATTGGTCATACAACTTGGACTTAGATATATTGGGATTCATGTATTGTTTGTCAATTTCAAAGCCTTGTTCATGATCTTGCACTGAAAGATATGTGATTATCCATGACATAGCACTTGAAACATCTAGAATAGTCCTAGAATCTTATAGGGTGCCCTTTTTGTCTTGTATATGAATGATTAAGCCTTGTAAATCCTCTTTCATCCCTTTTGTTAATGACCTTGTCATTGGACCACCAATTCCTCGTAAACGATCATAGGAGTACTTCTTTGTTGTTCTTGATTAGTGCATTGTTCCCGATCATGATGTATAGGTTAGATCATAATTACCATGAAATTAATTTTGCCGAAATGTTTTCCAAGCAAACTCAGAACAAAATGAGTGAAAACTATGGAATTCATACAAATTGCACACTTTTCAAGATAAAAGGGTTCTTTGGTTAGGTCAACAATTGGGTACTTGTTGCAAGCCAAAATGAACCCAAATGGCTAAGTATTTTTACATGTACATTTGGCATTAACTGAAAATCAATCTACCTAAAACAAAACAACTTGGACTTTTTATACAACTCAGAAAGCAGATCAAGCATTTCCTTGGATTGGTCATACAACTTAGACTTATATCTTGGGCTGCAAGTATTGTTCTTCAAGTTTTGTTCTTCAAGTTTAAAGCCTTGTTCATCAACTTGCACTAAAAGATAAGTAATTATCCTTCGTGTAGCATTGGAAACGTTTAGAATATTTCTAAAATCTTCCAGAGCACCCTTTTTGTCATTTCCATGGTTTGATCATACAACTTAGGCTAAAATATCTTCGGCTTTATGTATTGTTCTTCAAGTTCAAAGCCTTGTCCATGATCTTGCACTTAAAGGTAAATGATTATCCTTAGTGTACCATTGGAAATGTCTAGAATTGTTCTAGAATCTTCTCGAACACCCTTTTTGTCATATATATCAATGATTAAGCCTTGTAAAAAGTAGATTAAGTGTTTCCTTGCATTGGTCATACAACTTAGACTTATATCAGGGCTTCAGGTATTGTTCTTCAAGTTCGAAGCCTCATTCATCATCTTGCATTTAAAGATAAGTGATTAACTTTGGCATAGCTTTGGAAATGTCTAAAATAGTCTTATAGTCTTCTAGGGCACCCTTTTTGCCATGTATATCCATGATTAAGCCTTGCAAATCCTCTTTCTTCCACTTTGTTCTTCACCCTATCATTGGAACACCGATTCCTCATAAATGTCCATGGGAATACTTGCTTTGTTGTACTTGATTAGCACTTTGTTGCCATCAAGAGGTGTAGGTAAGATCATAATTGCTTTGACATTATTTTTGTCAAAATTTATTCCTGGCAAACTCACATCAAAACCAATGAAAACTATGGATTTTTTACAAAACACACACTTTTCAAGATAAAAGAGATCTTAGGTCAAGTTAGAAATTGGGTTCATTTTGCAAGCTAGATTGAACCCAAAATGTTAAGCATTTTTACATGTAGATTGGGCAATAACTGAAAATCTATTTACCGAAAACAAATCAAATTGGACTTTTTATTCAACTCAAAAAGCAAATCAAGCGTTTCCTTGCATTGGTCATACAACATAGACTTATATCTTGGGCTTTAAGTATTGTTCTCCAAGTCCAAAGCCTTGTTCATCAACTTGCACTTAATGATAAGTGATTATCTTTGGCATAGCATTGGAAACTATTGTTCCCACAGCCTTGTATGGGTTGTAATTGTTGTCAACTAGATGTGTGCAAGTAATTTGAAGCTACATGGAGGGGCAAGAAAGTAAATCACAATATAGTAAGCCTTACTAGGGTTTTCATGGAAGAGAGTATATAAACCAAGACTTTGGAAGACAAAAGCAGTGGTGTACACGGAAAAACACAACACACGGTAAAAAGGAGAGCACAACAAGAGACCTTCAGAGAGAAACCCTACGATAGAGAGAAAACCATCGACTGAAAGAAAAGAGTAACCAACGGCAAGAGAAAACGCATGATGAGAGAAGACTCACGGTGAGACGAGATGGCGCACCATTGGTGAGGGAAGAGATGGTGCACCATTGGTAAGAGAAGAGATGGTGCACCATCAGTAAGGGAAGAGACGACGCACCAATGGACAAGAGCATCCCAAAGGTGTGAAATGACCAAGTGAGCAAGCCAAGCATCCCAAAGCTGTGAAATGGACGAGAATATCCCAAAGGTGTGAAACGTGTGACCAAAACAGCAAACCCCTAGAAAGTGTGTGACGGTGAAAGCAGATCCGTGAGATGTGAAACGGATGGGGGAGTGCAGCAAAACGGTGAAACGGACAAAGGAGTGCAGCAAAACTGTAAAATGGATGGGAGTGCAATGGAACCATGCAGCAAAGTGGATGCAAACCAGAAACGTGTATAAGGCGTGAGACTAGGGAAGCAGATGCAAACTAGAAATGTGTGTGTGGCGTGAAACTAGCAAAGCGGGCAAACCAAAAACATGTGTGAGGCATGAGCCCAGCAAAGCGTGCAAACTAGAAACGTGCATGAGACATGGAACACCAAACTAGAAATTTGAGACAGGCCATGAGATAGTCAAATTGTGAGATTAGAAGATGGGTGAGACAGTGAAAGCACGAGTTGTGTGAAACAACCTAGAGAAGGAATTCGATGAAGCATTGGAAAGAACTCAACATATTTCCAGATTTCTTCAAGAGAGGTTAGAGAGTTGTGGTGAAGTTCTAGGTGGCAGTGAAGCGGCCGATTCAATTCAATAGTAGCAAGACAAGTTAGAAGAAGAGTAGACACAGTAAGTGACACTCTTTATATTGTACTTGCTTTGTATTTGCAATAGTGAAAGGAGCAGAGGATTAAGACATCTATTGTAACTACATTGCGGACATAGGGAGTGCCACACTGGTATTCTCAAGTATAGTGGATTGTCTTGGTAGAAGAAGAATCCCTACCACCGTGGACGTACGTCACATTGATAGAACCATGTAAATCTCGTGTCCTTACTTTGAATTTATGTTCTGTGTTTTGAATTGAGTTGTGAATGCAGCTAAAGTATCATTGAACCCATAACCTAAAGAAGACCTAATCAAGAACATCCATTGTGTCTAATAGGCAAGGTGTTTGAAAGGTGACTTTGGGGACTATTGTGATTAGTAGGTAATAATAGATCTACCTTAGTCGAATCTGAGAAAGAGTTCACTTTTGAGAAAATTTTGAAGTTATTCATATACTTGCATATTGACGAGAGCTAAAGTATTAAATAAGTAGAGTACTTTGGCTTAAATTATCAGAGTATTTTTTAACGGGTGTGATACTGATTCACCCCCCTTTCAATATCACAGACTAGTAGATCCTAGTGTGAAGTTGGAAACTTCAATTGGTATTAGAGCACAGGTTCACCAGTTTGAAGCTTAATAGCTTTGTGTACTAGTTTGAAGGGTTTCAGAAGTTTCAACTTGTTTAGCATACTGAGAAATGGATGTCGATACTAGTACCAGCATTACTTATAGTAATAAGGTTCCAATCTTTAATGGAACCAACTACCATATGTGGAGAGCGAGAATGCAGGTGATATTTATAACCATGGGCATGAACGTGGTGAAATTGGTATATGAGGGTTTTGTGCCCTCAAAAGAAGGTAAAGATCCAACCCCAGAGGAATTAAGGTAGTTTGAGATAAATGGGAAGGCCTAAAACGTCATCATTTTAGCATTGATAGATGCTAAATATGCCAAAGTTATGGATTGCAAATCAGCTAAGGAGATATGGGATAGATTGTAGAAGGTCTATGAAGATGATGGCACAATAAAGGAGGCCAAGCTTCAAGTTTTCAAGGAGAGATATGAATCCCTCATAATGCAGAAGAATTGAGACAGTCTAAGAGTTTTTCACCAGGGTTATTGATGCTGTAAATGACCTTAGAAGTTATGGGAAAAACAAGGACTCATTTATTATAAAGAAAATTCTAAGAATTCTACCTGAGATGTTTGCCTCAAAGGTGGCAACGATAGAGGAGAGTAGAGATCTCAATTCTATGTCACTGCATGATCTCCAATGCAATCTCATTGCATATGAGATGAGAATAAAGTCAACTGAAAGTTCCTCAACATCAAAGCTACCAAAGGAGGCAGCTTTCAAAGCTATGAGACACTTAAAGATTAAGAGAAGAGGAAAAATCATCCAATGAGGATGATGATGGTGATGAGGAAGAAAGTGAAGGTGAAGTGTTGGCTTACTTCACAAGGAAATTCAAAAGGGGGTCTAAGAAGGGAAAAGGATAGTTGTCCTTGAGATGTTATCGTTATGGGCGGACTGGACACTTTGCTTCTCAGTGTAAAGTGAAACTTGATGATGAAGATGAGGATGGTGATGATGAGCAAAATTCAAAATGGAGAAGACCATCATTCAAATCAAAAAAGTCTAGTAAGAAGACTGCCAACCCACAGAAGAAGAAGAGAGGCTTATTCAAGAGTTATATAAGTCAGACAAAAGAAGCTAATGAGGAGGAAGATGAAGACTTATCATATGAGCATGCCTTTATGGCATTAGCTCAAGGTGGTAGTTCAACCTTTGAAGAGGAAGAGGAGGTTAATGAAGAAGAACCAAATCTTAAGGTTGAGTTGGAAGTAGCTTTAAAGGAGATAATTAGAAAGGGAAGAACCATAAAAAGGTTGAAGGCTCACATAAAACAAGTTGAAGTAATTTATGAGGAAGCAGAAATCAAAAAGATGAAATAAGGGCTAAACATATTAATTTGAAGAGAAGATTTGAAGAACAAATCAAAATATATGAAGACCTTACAATAGAGCTTGGCTTAAGGACTTCAAAAATTGAAGGAATGGAGAAAGAGTTGCTAAGACTTCAGCAACAACTCAAAAGAAGTGAAGAGAAGATACAGAAGCTTGAAATGATAGGAGAAACAAGTTCTGCAAGAGAAAAGAAGAATGAAGAGAAAGTGCAACAATCTAAGGCTACATTATCTAAAGATAATAAGAATGTGCCACATAAGTTGAAAGAGAAGGTTATGAATCAGGAAAAGATAGCTGGGAATAAAGAAGATTTAAGAAAGCAACCTAGGGTTACAAACAAAAATGAAGAAAAGAAAGTCAGCCAACAAAGGGCTACAGTTGAACAGAAGAAGGAGAAGAAGGTGATTGAAATGAGAGCCACAGAAGCAAAGAAGCCAGCTACTTTGCCTAAACAGTAAGTAATGAACAAAAGAAAACAAACTAAAAGTAGACCTAAGAAGAGGCAGTTTCAACGTCATTGTCTTTATTATGGAGTTTGGGGTCATAAGGCAAGTAACTGCTGATGGAGAAGGCCAGTATACATCTCCAACTTAAGAAGATATGATACTGTATATAGGGGGAGACAGTACAAAATTCAGAAGAGAACACCTGTTGTGAGTTCTTGCACATACTGTAAAAGGCGAGGATACACTGACAAGGATTATTGGTGGAAGCCCAAACCAGTGGATTCAAAGAACAAGTTTGTTATATTGGCAGACTTGGAACAATGTGAAAGGTGTGTAGGCAGGATGGCCATAATGCCAAGAGATGCATGCTAATTCTCCTTGAGCAAGAGAAGGCACTCGATGGCACAGTAAAAACAATTGGTGTAGTCAAAGCTGAGAAAAAGGAGAAAGCTATCTTCTAGGTAGTTCAAAAGAAGGAATATAAAGCAAAAAGGGAGGTAGCTAACATAAATAAAATTGCACTAAAGGCTAACTACAACGATAATCAATAGATCCTTGATAGTGGATGCACTTTACATATGACAGGAGACAAGAGTAAATCATCAAAGTTGAACAAGTCAAGAGAAGGCAAAGTCAAGTTTGGCAATATTCACACAACATTAGTGGTTAAGGGTCAATAAATATTGGCAAAGGAAAGCTGAAAGATATTATGCACATTGAAGGACTCAGATATAATCTAGCATCTGTCAGCCAACTATGCAATGAAGAACATAAAGTGATATTCACAAAAATAGGTTGCTAAGTAAAGAGTAAAGAAGGAAATACTGTTGTAGCCAAGAAGAGAACATCTAGAAATTTATATGTGATTGATAAGGACAAGACAAATAGCTCTTTACTTACAAAAGAAGAAAAAAATCAACTCTAGCATAGGAGGCTGAGACACTTAACACAGAAGAACATGAGGAAGTTCACCATTACTCATGCAATCAGAGACATTCCAAACCTCTAGAGAGAGAGGGAGTATGTCTACTTAGCATGCTCTAAAGGAAAATAGGGCAAAAAGTAGTATAAGACCAAAGAGTTTAGTTCTAAAACAATGCTTGACATTGTACATATTGATTTATGTGAGTTGATGAGAACAAAAGGGTTAAATAGTGAAAGGTACTTCATGTTGTTTGTTAATGATTATTCTAGAAGGACCTGCATCATGCACTTCAAACACAAGTTAGAAGTTTTGAAATGCTTCAAGAAATACAGAAAATTGGCTAAAAATGAGAGTGGAAAGAAGATCAAAGTATTGAGGTCAGATCAAGGCACTGAATTTACAAATGAAGCTTTTGAAGATTACCTTGAAAAGCATGTTATTCACCATTATATGGCAACAGCAAGAACACGTCAACAGAACGGGGTGGTAGAGAGGAAAAATAGAGCTATGGTTGAAATGGCAAGAACTCTACTACTAGAATCCAAGCTTCACACAAGATTTTGGACAAAAGCAACATTTACAGTTGTGCACCTATTGAACAGAGTTTTACTAAGGCCCAATATTGATAAGACTCCATATGAGCTATGGAGTGAGAAGAAGACAAGAGCCAAGTATCTCAAAATCTTTGGCAGCCCATGTTTTGTGAAAAACAATGAGCAAAACTTAGAAAAATTCAATGCTAGGTCTGATGAAGGCATCTTTGTGGGATACTCATCAAAGACAAAAGGTTACAGAGTCTTTTTGCATAAACTGGGAAAAGTGATCACGTCCAATGATGTGAGAATAGATGAGAATTGGAAACAATGTGTAATGGAGAAGCTGAGGACAATGAAGAAGATGACTTTAACATAGATGAGGAATCAGACCAACCTAAAGAAAAGGAACAAGAAGTAAGTTCAGACTCAGAGAAGAGTTAGTCTAAAGATGAAGAAAGAGATCCTCTTGCAATTAAGACTGTGCATGAAAGAAATACAAAGAAAACGTGGACCAGTTCTCATCAAGGAAATCATGTCATAGGTGACCCATTAGTAGGAGTTACAACAAGAAGAGGAATTGTGGGAGCTACTGCTTTACTTGTCACAGCTATCAATAAGGAGCTAGATCAAATCGAGAAGAATGATTTATGGGAGCTGGTTCTAAGACCCACTAACATGAATGTTATAGGAACAAAATGGGTGTTTAGGAATAAACACAATGAAGATGGCAAGGTGGTGAGGAATATGGCCAGGCTGGTTTGCAAGGCTACACTCAAATAGAAGGAGTAGATGTTGATGAAACTTTTGCACTAGTGGCACGGTTAGAAACTATTAGAATGTTTCTGGCTTTGGCAGCACATAAGACATATAAAGTTTATTAGATGGATGCGAAATCAGCCTTTCTGAATGGGATCTTGAAACAAAAAGTGCATATTGAACTGGAGTACAAATGAATGAGGATGAGACACACTTGTGCAAGTTAAAGAAAGCCTTGTATGGCCTTAAATAAGCCCCAAGAGCATAGTACAGCAGGCTAGATACATATTTGAGAAGGTTCAACTTCAGAAGAGGAATAATTGATAATAACCTATATATGTTCAACTCAGAGAAAGGCCAGCTAATAACCATAGTATATGTAGATGACATCATCTTTGGAGGGGATCACTTTAAGTTATGCCAAGAATTTGCACAGAAGATGAGTGAGGAATTTGGGATGTCATTGATTGGAGAAATGGCTTACTTTCTTGGATTAGAGATAAAGTAGTGTGAAGGTATTTTTATTTCTAAGACAAAATATGCCAAAGATATGCTGAAAAAGTTTGGCATGGAGGATAGCAGACCTGTCAGTACCCCTATGTCAGTGGGTTTCTAGTTAACAAAAGATTAGGAAGGAAGGAGTACAAGCCCTATAGAATATGAAGAGGATAGGGAGCCTTTTGTACCTTATAGCATCAAGGCCTAATCTTATGCAAGCTATGTGTGTTGACAGTAGATTCCAAGCTGATCCTAAGGAATCTCATATGTTGGTAGTGAAATGAATCCTAAGATACCTCAAAGGCACACTAGAAATTTGTTTGTGGTATCCTACCATGGATTTTGTAAAATTATGAGCATACACTGATGCAAACTGGGTAGGAAGTACAAATGACAAAAAATCAACCAGCAGCTGCAGTTTCTACTTGGGTTGAAAGTGTGTTGCATGGTTAAATAGAAAGCAAAATAGTGTTGCTTTGAGCATAGCTGTGCAACATGTACTCAGGTGATATGGATGCAAAGACAATTGGCAGACTTAGGTGTTGAAGTGAAGTTACCAATGAGTGTACTTTGTGATGATCAAAGTGCTACTGATCTCAACAAGAATCCAGTTCAACATTCAAAAAGCAAGCATATTGACATCTGGTATCACTTCATCAAAGATCAAGTGGAATAGGGTACAATTCAGTTGGAGTATGTTGGCACTAAAGATCAAATTTTAGATATTCTAACTAAACCTCTGTCCACAAAGTTGTTTGAAAAGTACATAATGCATCTGTTTATGCAAATGCCTCCTCAAGCATGAAGTTTAAGTGAATCCTCCATCTCTACTTTGCAAGTCTTTTTGTAATTGGTTGGCAAAGGGGGAGAGAAGTAACAATGCAGGGGGAGCTGTTAAGAAAGGGGGAGTGCATATTTAGGGGAAGTTGTAATTGTTGCATAATGGTTTTTGTTATTAGTGTTGCCAACAATTACAAAGGGGGAGATTGTTGTTCCGATAGCCTTATATAGGTTGTAATTGTTGTCAACTAGATTTAAGTGTGCAAGTAATTTGAAGCTACATGGAGGGGCAAGAAAGTAAATCACAATATAGTAAGCCCTACTAGGGTTTTCATGAAAGAGAGTATATAAGCCAAGACCTTGCAAGACAAAAGCAGTGGTGTACACGGCAAAACACAACACACATCAAAAAGGAGAGCATGACAAGAAACCTTTAGATAGAAAACCCTACAACGGAGAGGACACCATTGACTGAAAGAAAAGAGTGACCAATGGCAAGAGAAAACACACGATGAGAGAAGACTCATAGTGAGAGGAGACAGCACACCATTGGTAAGGGAAGAGATGGTGCATCATTGGTGAGAGAAGAGACGGTGCACCATTGGTGATAGAAGAGACGACACACCAACGGACAAGAGCATCCCAAAGGCGTGAAATGACCGAGTGAGCAAACCAAGCATCCTAAAGGTATGAGATAGATGAGAGTATCCTGAAGGTGTGAAATGAGTGACTGAAAAACCCCTGGAAAGTGTGTGACCATGAAAGCAGATTTGTGAGACATGAAACGGATAGGGGAGTGTAGCAAAACTGTGAAATGACAGGGGAGTGCAGCAAAACCCTGCTTTTGGACCTCTGATTCCTTGAAAACGATCATAGGAACACTTACTTTGTTGTATTTGATTAGCAATTTGTTCTCTATCATTAGGTGTAGGTTAGATCATAATTGCTTTGACATTATTTTTGTCTAAATTTATTCCATGAAAATTGACAATAAAACCAATGAAAACTATAGATTTCTTACAAAACACACACATTTTAAGATAAATGGAACTTAGGTTAGGTCAACTATATGGTTCTTTTTGCAAGCCCAAATGAACCCAAAAGGCTCTGCATTATTACATATACAGTTGGCATTAACTGAAAATCAAACTACTAAAAATAAAATAAATTGGGCTTTTTATACAACTTAGAAAGTAGGTCTAGCATTTCCTTGGATTAGTCATACAACTTAGACTTAGATATCTTGGGTTTCAAGTATTGTTCTTCAAGTTCAAAGCCGTGTTCACTATCTTGCACCTAAAGATATGTGATTATCCTTGGCATAACATTGGAAACGTATACTTTGTTCTTGACCTTCTCATTGGATCACTGATTCCTCGTAAATGATCATGGGAATACTTGCTTTGATGTACTTGATTAGCACTTTGTTCTCCATCATTACGTGTAGGTTAGATCATAATTGCTTTGACATTTTTTGTCCAAATTTATTCAATACAAACTCAAAACAAAACAAATGAAAACTATGGATTTTATATAAAACACACACTTTTTAAGATAAAAGGGATCCTAGGTCACATATTGGGTTCTTTTTGGAATCCCAAATGAACCCAAAACAATGAGCAATTTTACATGTAAATTTGGGATTAACTAAAAATGAATCTACACAAAACAAAACAAATTGGACTATTTATACAACTCTGAAACAAGATCAAGCCTTTCCTTGGTTTTGTCATATCACTTGGACTTATATCTTGGGCTTTAAGTATTGTTGGCCAAGTTCAAAGCCTTGTTTATCATCTTGCACTTAAAGATAAGTGATTATCCTTTACGTATCATTGGAAATGTATAGAATAGTCCTAGAATCTTCTAGAGCACCCTTTTTGTCATGTATACCCATGATTAAGCCTTGCAAATCCTCTTTCTTCCACTTTGGTCTACACCTTATTATTAGGCCACCAATCGAAATATTTGCTTTATTGTACTTAATTAGCCTTTTGTTCTCCATCATTAGGTTAGGTTAGATCATAATTGCTTTGACATTATTTGTGTCAAAATTAATTTTGGGGAAACTGACAACAAAATCAATGAAAACTATGGATTTCATGCAAAACACACATAATTTAAGATAAAAGGGATCTTAGGTCATGTCACCTCTTGGGTTCTTTTTGCAAGTTCAAACAAACCCAAAACATTAAGCATTGCTACATGTACATTTGGCATTAACTGAAAATCTACTAAAAACAAAACAAATTGGACTTTTTATACAACTCAGAAAGCAGATAATGTGTTTCCTTGGATTTGTCATACAACTTGGACTTATATATCTTGGGCTTCAAGTATTGTTCTTCAAGTTTAAAGCCTTATTCATCATCTTGCACATAAAGATGAGTGATTAACCATGGTGTAGGTTTGGAAATGTCTTGAATAGCCCTAGAATTTTTAGAGCAAACTTTTGGTCATGTATATCCATGATTAGGCCTTGTAAATCCTCTTTCATCCACTTTGGTCCTAACTATGTATACTTACTTTTACCTTAAAAAGTCTATTTTTTTGTAGGAAATACATAGTTTTCATTGGTTTTGTGTGAGTTTGCTAAGGATAAATTTAGACAAAAATAATGTCATAGGAATGATGACCTAACCTACACCTAATGATGAAGTACTATCGGGTTCATTTTTCAAGCCAAAATGAACCAAAAAGGTTCAACATTTTTACATGTACATTTGGCATTAATTGAATATCAATCTAACATAAACAAAACAAATTGGACATTTTATACAACTCAGAAAGCAGATCAAGTGTTTCCTTTGATTGGTCATACAACTAGGACTTAGATATTTTGGGCTTCAAGTATTGTTCTTCAAATTCAAAGCCTTCTTCATGATCTTACACATAAAGATAAGTGATTATCCATGGCATAGCATTGGAAATGTCTAGAATAGTCCTAGAATCTTTTAAAGTACCCTTTTTTTCATGTACTTGATTAGCACTTTGTTCCCCATCATGAGGTGTAGGTCAGATCATAATTGCTTTGACATTAATTTTTCATAAATTGTTTCTTAGCAAACTCACAACAAAACCAATGAAAACTATAGAGTTCATACAAAACACACACTTTCTAAGATAAAAGTAATCTTAGGTCAGGTCAACTATTGGATTCTTTTTGCAAGCCGAAATGAATCCAAAGGGTTAAGCATTTTTACATATATATTTGGCATTAACAGAAAATCAATCTACACAAAACAAAACAAATTGGACATTTTATACAACTTAGAAAGAAGATCAAGCATTTTCTTGGATTGGTCATATAACTTAGAATTATATCTTGGGCTTCAAGTATTGTTCTTCAAGTTCAAAGCCTTGTTAATCATCTTGCCCTTAAAGATAAGTGATTATCCTAGAATCTTTTAGAGCACCCTTTTCGTCATGTATATACATGATTGAGCCATGTAAATCCTCTTTAATCCACTTTATTTTTCATTCAACCACTGATTCCTCGTAAATGACCATGGGAATACTTGCTTTGTTATACTTGATAAGCGTTTTGTTCCCTACCATGAGGCGTAGGTTACATCACAACTGCTTTCACATTATTTTTGCATAAATTATTTCCAAGCAAAATCACAACAAAATTGATGAAAAATATGGATTACATACAAAACACACACTTTTTAACATATAAGGGATCTTAGGTTAGGTCAAGTATTGGGTTCTTTTTGCAAGCTGAAATGAACCCTAAAGGTTCAGCATTTTAAATTATACAATTGGCATTAACTGAAAATCCATCTACTAAAAAAAACAAATTGGACTTTATAACCAACTCAAAAAGTAGATGAAGCGTTTCCTTGGATTGGTCATACAACTTGGACTTAGTTATCTTGGACTTTATGTATTGTTCATCAAGTTCAATGCCTTGTCCATCATCTTGCACTTAAAGATAAGTGATTATCCTTGGCGTAGCATTGGAAATGTTTAGAATAGTCTTAGAATATTCTAGAGCACCCTTTTGGTCATTTACATCCATGATTAAGCCTTGTAAATCCTCTTTCATCCACTTTGTTTTTGACCATGCCATTGGACCACCGATTCCTCATAAACAACCATAGGAATACTTGCTTTGTTGTACTTGATTAGCATTTTGTTCCCCATTATGAGGTGTAGGTTAGATCATAATTGCTTTGAAATTATTTTTGCATAAATGTTTTCCAAGCAAACTCACAATAAAAATGATGGAAACTATGGATTTCATACAAAACAAACACTTTTTATCATAAAAGGGATCTTAGGTCAGGTCAACTATTGGATTCTTTTTACAAGCCTAAATGAAACCAAAGGGTTCAACATTTTTATATGTACATTTGACATTAACTAAAAATCAATCTACCGAAAACAAAACAAATAGGACTTTTTATACAACTCAGAAAGTAGATCAAGTGTTTTGTTGGATTGGTCATACAACTTGGACTTATATATCTTGGGCTTCAAGCATCATTCCTTAAGTTCAAAGCCTTGTTCATCATCTTGCACGTAAAGATAAGTGATAATCTTTGAAGTAGCTTTGGAAACTTCTAAAATAGTTATAGAATCTTCTAGAGCACCCTTTTTGTAATGTATATCCATGGTTAAGCATTGCAAATACTCTTTCAACCACTTTATTCTTCACATTGTCTTCAGACAATTGATTCCTTGAAGACGATCATGCAAATACTTGCTTTGTTGTACATGTTTAGCACTTTGTTCACCATTATTAGGTGTAGGTTAGATCACAATTTCTTTGACATTATTTTGATCAAAATTTATTTATGGCAAACTCACAATAAAACCAATGAAAAATATGGATTTCATTCAAAACACACATATTCTAAAATACAGGGACCTTTGGTCAGGTCAATATCGGGTTCTTTTTGCAAAACCAAATGAACCCATAAGGTTCAGCATTTTTACATGTAGATTTGTCATTAACTAAAAATTAATCTACCAAAAACAACATGAATTGGACTTCTTATACAACTCAGAAAGTCGATCAAGCATTTCCTTGGATTGGTCATATAACTTGGACTTAGATATCTTGGGCTTCAAGTATTGTTGTTCAATAATTCAAAGCCTTATTCAACGTATTGCTCTCAATGTATGTGATTATCCTAGGCGTAGCATTGGAAACATCTAGAATAGTCCTAGAATCTTCTTGAGCACCCTTGTTGTCATGTATATCCATGATTAAGTCTTCCAAATCCTCTTCATCCACTTTCTTCTTGACCTTGTCATTGGACCACCAATTCCTTGTAAATGACTATGGGAACACTTTTTTTGGTTGTACTTGATTAGCACTTTGTATCCCATCATGAGGTGTAGGTTAGATCATAATTGCTTTGACATTATTTTTGTCCAAATTTATTCCAGGAAAACTCACAAAGAAAGCAAATAAAAACTATGGATTTTATACAAAACACACACTTTTTAAGATAAAAGGGATCTTAGCCCAAGTCAACTATTGGGTTCTTTTTGCAAGCCCAAATGAAACCGAATGGTAAAACATTTTTACATGTACAATTGGTATTAATTGAAAATCAATCTACCAAAAACAAAACAAATAGGACATTGTATATAACTCAAAAAGCAGATCAAGCATTTTATTTGATTGATCATATAACTTGGACTTATATATCTTGGGCTTCAAGTATTGTTCCTTAAGTTCAAAGCCTTGTTCATCGTCTTGCACTTAAAGATAAGTCATTATATTTGAAGTAGCTTTGGAAACTTCTAAAATAGTTCTAGAATCTTCTAGAGCACCGTTTTTGTCATGTATATCCATGGTTAAGCCTTGCAAATCCACTTTCAACCAATTTATCCTTCACACTGTCTTCGGACCACTAATTTCTCGAAGATGATCATGGGAATACTTGCTTTGTTGTACTTGATTAGTTCTTTGTTCACCATCATTAGGTGTAGGTTAGATCATAATTGCTTTGACATTATTTTTATCTAAATTTGTTCATGGCAAACTCATAACAAAACCAATGAAAAATATGGATTTCATTTAAAACACACATATTTTAAGATAAAGGCATCTTATGTCTGGTCAACTATTTGATTATTTTTGCAAAACCAAATGAACCTATAAGGTTCAGAATTTTTAAATGTAGATTTGTCATTAATTGAAAATGAATCTACCAAAAACAAAACAAATTTGACTTTTTATACAACTCAGAAAGCCAATCAAGCATTTCCTTGGATTGGTCATATAACTTGGACTTAGATATCCTGGGCTTCAAGTATTGTTGTTTAATAATTCAAAGCCTTATTCAACATATTGCTCTTAATGATATGTGATTATCCTAGGTGTAGCATTGGAAATTTTTAAAATAGTCCTAGAATTTTTTGAGCACCCTTGTTGTCATGTGTATCCATGAGTAAGCCTTGTAAATCCTCTTTCATCCAATTTGTTCTTGACCTTGTCATTAGCCCACCGATTCCTTGTAAACTACTATGGGAATACTTTTTTGGTTGTACTTGATTATCGCTTTGTTCCCCCTCATGAGGTGTAAATTGGATCATAATTGTTTTGACATTATTTTTGTCCAAATTTATTCTAGGTATATAAAGAAAACAAATGAAATCTATGGATTTTATACAAAACAAACACTTTTAAGATAAAAGCAATCTTAGGTCAGGTCAACTATTGGTTTCTTTTTGCAAGCCCAAATGAAACCAAATGGTAAAACGTTTTTACAGGTACAATTGGTATTAATTGAAAATCAATCTACCGAAAACAAAACAAATATGACATTGTATACAACTTAGAAAGCAGATCAAGTGTTTTATTGGATTGCTCATACAACTTCGACATATATATCTTGGGCTTCAAGTATTGTTCCTTAAGTTCAAAGCCTTGTTCATCATCTTGCACTTAAAGATAGGTGATTATCTTTGAAGCAGCTTTGGAAACTTCTAAAATAGTTCTAGAATCATCTAAAGCACACTTTTTGTCATGTATATCCATGGTTAAGCCTTGCAAATCCACTTTCAACCACTTTGTTCTTTACATTGTCTTCGAACCACAGATTTCTCGAAGACGATCATGGGAATACTTGGTTTGTTGTACTTGATTACTTCTTTGTTCACCGTCATTAGGTGTAGGTTAGATCATAATTGCTTTGACATTATTTTGATCAAAATTTATTTATGGCAAACTCACAACAAAACCAATGAAAAATATGGATTTCATTCAAAGCACACACATTCTAAAATAAAGGGACCTTTAGTTAGGTCAATATTGGGTTCTTTTTGCAAAACCAAATGAACCCATAAGGTTCAACATTTTTACATGTAGATTTGTCATTAACTGAAAATTAATTTACCAAAAAGAACAAGAATTGGACTTTTTATACAACTCAAAAAGTTGATCAAGCGTTTCCTTGGATTGGTCATATAACTTGGACTTTGATATCTTGGGCTTCAAGTATTGTTCTTCAATAATTCAAAGCCTAATTCAATGTATTGCTCTTAATAATATGTGATTATCCTGGGTGTAGCATTGAAAATGTCTAGATTAGTCCTAAAATCTTTTTGAGCACCGTTGTTGTCATGCATATCCATGATTAAGCCTTGTAAATCCTCTTTCATCCACTTTGTTATTAACCTTCTCATTGGATTATCGATTCCTTGTAAATGACTATGGGAATACTTTTTGGGTTGTACTTGATTAGCACTTTGTTCCCCATGTGTAGATTGGATCATAATTGCTTTGATATTATTTTTGTCCAAATTTATTCCAATTAAACTCACAAAGAAAACAATTGAAAACTATGGATTTTATACAAAATACACACTTTTTAAGATAAAAGGGATCTTAGGTCAGGTCAATTATTGGGTTCTTTTTACAAGCCCATATGAACCTAAATGGTACAACATTTTTACATGTACAATTGGTATTAATTGAAAATCAATCTATCGAAAACAAAACAAATAGGACTTTTTATACAACTCAGAAAGCAGATCAAGCATTTGATTGGATTTGTCATACAATTTGGACTTATATATCTTGGGCTTCAAGTATTGTTCCTTAAGTTCAAAGCCTCGTTCATCATCTTGCACATAAAAATAAGTGATTATCTTTAAAGTAGCTTTGGAAACATCTAAAATAGTCTTAGAATCTTTTAGAGCAACCTTTTTGTCTTGAATATCCATGGTTAAGCCTTGCAAATGCACTTTCAACCACTTTGTTCTTCACACTGTCTTCGGACCACTAATTCCTTGAAGACGATCATAGGAATACTTGCTTTGTTGTACTTGATTAGTGCTTTGTTCACCATCATTAGGTGTAGGTTAGATGATAATTGATTTGACATTATTTTTATTTAAATTTATTCATGGCAAACTTACAACAAAACCAATGAAAAATATGGATTTCATTCGAAACACACATATTTTAAGATAAAGGGATCTTCAGTCAGGTCAACTATTGGGTTCTTTTTGCAAAAACAAATGAACACATAGGGTTCAGCATGTTTACATGTAGATTTGTCATTAACTGAAAATTAATCTACCGAAAACAAAACAAATTGGACTTTTTATACAACTCAAAAAGCCGATCAAGCGTTTTGTTGGATTGGTCATATAACTTGGACTTAGATATCTTGGGCTTTAGGCATTGTTCTTCAATAATTTAAAGCCTTATTCAACGTATTGCTCTTAATGATATATGATTATCTTGAGCGTAACATTGGAAACATCTAGAATAGTCCTAAAATCTTCTTTTGCACCCTTGTTGTCATGTACATCAATGATTAAGCCTTGTAAATGCTCTTTCATCCACTTTGTTCTTTACCTTGTCTATGGACCACTGATTCCTTGTCAACAACTATGGGAATACTTTTTTGGTTGTACTTGATTAGCACTTTGTTCCCCCTTATGTGGTGTAGATTGGATCATAATTGCTAACTCACAAAGAAAATAATTGAAAACTATCGATTTTATACAAAACACACACTTTTTAAGATAAGAAAGATCATAGGTTAGGTCAACTATTGGGTTCTTTTTGCAAGCCCATATGAAACCAAATGGTACAACATTTTTACATGTATAATTGGCATTAATTGAAAATTAACCTATCAAAAACAAAACAAATAGGAAGTTTCATACAACTCAAAAAGATGATCAAGCATTTTATTGGATTGGTCATACAACTTAGACTTATATATCTTGGGCTTCAACTATTATTCCTTAAGTTCAAAGCCTTATTCATCATCTTGCACTTAAAGATAAGTGATTATCTTTGAAGTAGCTTTGGAAACTTTGAAAATAGTCATAGAATCTTTTAGAGCACCCTTTTTGTCATGTATATCCATGCTTAAGCGATACAAATCCTCTTTCAACCACTTTTTTCTTCACACTATCTTTGGACCACTGATTCCTTTAAGATGATCATGGGGATACTTGCTTTGTTGTATTTGATTAGTGCTTTGTTCACCATCATTAGGTGTAGGTTAGATCATAATTGCTTTGATGTTATTTTTATTAAATTTATTCATGGCAAACTCAGAACAAAACCAATGAAAAATATGGATTTCATTCAAAACACACATATTTTAAGATAAAGGGATCTTCGGTCAGGTCAACTATTGGGTTCTTTTTGCAAAACCAAATGAACCCATAATGTTCATCATTTTTACATGTAGATTTGTCATTAATTGAAAATTAATCTACCAAAAACAAAAAAAATTGGACTTTTTATACAACTTCAAAAGCTGATCAAACACTTCGTTGGATTGGTCATATAACTTGGACTTAGATATCTTGGGATTCAAGTATTGTTCTTCAATAATTCAAAGGCTTATTCCACATATTACTCTTAATGATATGTGATTATCCTGGGCATGGCATTGGAAATGTTTAGAATAGTCCTAAAATCTTCTTGAGCACCCTTATTGTCATGTATATCCAAGTTTAAGCCTTGTAAAGTCACTTTCATCCACTTTGTTCTTGACCTTTCTCATTGGATCACCGATTCCTTGTAAATGACTATGGGAATACTTTTTTTGTTGTACTTGATTAGCACTTTGTTCCCCCTCATGAGGTGCAGATTGGATCATAATTGTTTTGACATTATTTTTCTCCAAATTTATTCCAGGCAAACTCACAGAGAGAACAAATGAAAACTATGGATTTTATACAAAACACACACTTTTTAAGATAAAAGGGATCTTAAGTTAGGTCAACTATTGGGTTCTTTTTGCAAGCCCATATAAACCCAAATGGTACAACTTTTTTACATGTACAATTGGCATTAATTGAAAATCAATCTACCGAAAAGAAAACAAATAGGACTTTTTATACAACTCACAAAGCAGATCAAGCATTTTATTGGATTGGTCATACAACTTGGACTTATATATCTTCGGCTTCAAGTATTGTTCCTTATGTTCAAAGCCTTGTTCATCATCTTGCACTTAAAGATAAATGATTATCTTTGAAGTAGCTTTGGAAACTTCTAAAATAGTCCTCGAATCTTCAAGAGCACCCATTTTGTCTTGTATATCCATGGTTAAGCCATACAAATCCTCTTTCGACCATTTTTTCTTCACACTGTCTTCGAACCACTAATTCCTCGATGATGATCTTTGGAATACTGGCTTTGTTGTACTTGATTAGTGCTTTGTTAACCATCATTAGGTGTAGGTTAGATAATAATTACTTTGACAATATTTTTATCTAAATTTATCCATGGCAAACTCACAACAAAACCAATGAAAAATATGGATTTCATTCAAAACACACATATTTTAAGATAAAGGGATCTTAGGTCTGGTCAACTATTGGGATCGTTTTGCAAAACCAAAAGAACCCATAAGGTTCAACATGTTTACATGTAGATTTGTCATTAACAGAAAATTAGTCTATCGTAATCAAAACAAATTGGACTTTTTATACAACTCAGAAAGTCGATCAAGTGTTTCCTTAGATTGGTCATATAACTTGCACTTACATTTCTTGGGCTTCAAGTATTATTCTTTAATAATTGAAAGCCTTATTCAATGTATTGCTCTTAATGATATGTCATTATCCTGGGCGTAGCATTGGAAATGTCTAGAATAGTCCTAGATTCTTCTTGAGCACCCTTGTTGTCATGTATATCCATGATTAAGCCTTGTAAATCCTCTTTCATCCATTTGTTCTTGACCTTGTCATTGGAACACTGATTCCTTGTAAACTGGAATACTTTTTTGGTTTTACTTGATTAGAGCTTTGTTCCCCATCATAAGATGTAGGTTGGATCATAATTGCTTTTACATTATTTTTGTCCAAGTTTATTCCAGGAAAAATCACAAAGAAAATAAATGAAAACTGTGGATTTTATACAAAACACACACTTTATAAGATAAAAGGGATCTTAGGTTAGGTCAACAATTGGGTTCTTTTTGCAAGCCCAAATGAACCTAAATTGTACAACATTTTTACTTGTACATTTGGCATTAATTGAAAATCAATCTACCCAAAAAAAAAAAAAAAACAAATTGGGTACACTGATTCCTCGAAAACGATCATGGGAATACTTTCGTTGTTGTTCATGATTAGAGCTTTGTTCTCCATGATGAGGTGTAGGTTAGATCATAATTGCTATGACATTATTTTTGTTGAAATTTATTTTAGGCAAACTCACAACAAAACCAATGAAAACAATGGATTTCATTGAAAACATAGACATTTACGATAAAGGGATCTTGGGTTAGGTCAACTATTGGGTTCCTTTTGCAAGCCGAAATGAACCCAAAAGTTTCAACATTTTTATATGTACTTTTGGCATTAACTGAAAATCAATCTCCTAAAAACAAAAGAAATTGAACATTTTATACAATTCAGAAAGTAGAGCAAGCATTTCCTTGGATTGGTCATACAACTTAGACTAAGATATCTTGGGATTCATGTATTGTTATTCAATCTCAAAGTCTTGTTCATGATCTTGTGCTTAAAGATATGTGATTATCCTTAACATAGCATTGAAAACATCTAGAATAGTCAAAAATCATCTCAAGCACCCTTTTTGTCATGTATATCCGTGATTAAGCCTTGTAAATCCTCTTTCATCCACTTTGTTCTTGACCTTGTCATTGGATCACCAATTTTGAAAACTATTATGGGAATACTTTTTTGGTTGTACTTGATTAGCGCTTTGTTGACCCTCATGAGGTGTAGATTGGATCATAATTGCTTTGACATTATTTTTCTCCAAATCGATTCCAGTCAAACTCACAAAGAAAATAAATGAAAACTATGGATTTTATACAAAACACACACTTTTTAAGATAAAAGGGATCTTAGGTCAGGTCGATTATTTGGCTCTTTTTCCAAGCCCATATGAACCTAAATGGTAAAACATTTTTACATGTACAATTGGCAATAATTGAAAATCAATCTACAGAAAAGAAAAAAATTTGGACTTTTTTTACAACTCAAAAAGCAGATCAAGCATTTTATTGGATTGGTCATACAACTTGGACTTATATATCTTCGGCTTCAAGTATTGTTCCTTAAGTTCAAAGCCTTATTCATCATCTTGCGCTTAAAGATAAGTGATTATCTTTGAAGTAGCTTTGGAAATTTCTAAAATAGTCGTAGAATCTTCTAGAGCAATCTTTTTGTCATATATATCAATGGTTAAGCCTTGCAATCCCCATTCAACCACTTTGTTCTTCACATTGTCTTCAGACCACTGATTGCTCGATGATGATCATGGGAATACTTGATTTGTTTTACTTGATTAGTGCTTCGTTCACCATTATTTTTACTTAATTGCTTTGACATTATTTTTATCTAAATTTATTCATGGCAAACTCACAACAAAACCAATGAAAAATATGGATTTCATTCAAAACACACATATTTTACGATAAAGGGATGTTAGGTCAAGTCAACTATTGGGTTCATTTTGTAAAACCAAATGAACCCATAAGGTTCAGTATGTTTACATGTAGATTTTTCATTGACTAAAAATTAATCTACCGAAAACAAAACAAATTGGACTTTTTATACAACTTAGAAAGGCGGTCAAGCATTTCCTTGGATTGGTCATAAAACCTAGACTTAGATATCTTGGGCTTCAAGTATTGTTCTTCAATAATTTAAAGCCTTATTCAACGTATTGCTCTTAATGATATTTGGTTATCTTGGGCATAGCATTGGAAAGGTCTAGAATAGTCCTAGATTCTTCTTGAGAACCCTTTTTGTCATGTATATCCGTGATTTGGCCTTGTAAATCCTCTTTCATCTACTTTGTTCTTGACCTTGTCATTGGACCACTAATTCCTTGTAAACAACTATGGGAATACTTTCTTGGTTGTACTTCATTAGTGCTTTGTTCCCCATCATGAGGTGTAGGTTGGATCATAATTGCTTTGACATTACTTTTGTCCAAATTTATTCCAGGCAAACTCACAAAGAAAACCAATGAAAACTATGGATATTATACAAAACACACACTTTTTATGATAAAAGGGATCTTAGGTTATGTCAATTATTGGGTTCTTTTTGCAAGCCCAAATGAACCCAAATGGTACAACATTTTTACTTGTACAGTTAGCATCAATTGAAAATCAATCTACCCAAAGCAAGACAAATTGGGTTCACTAATTCCTCGAAAACAATCATGGGAATACTTGCTTTGTTGTACATCATTAACACTTTGTTCTCCATGATGAGGTGTAGGTTAGATCATAATTTCTATGACATTATTTTTGCCTAAATTTATTTCAAGCAAACTCATAACAAAACCAATGAAAACAATGGATTTCATTCAAAACACAGATAATTTATGATAAAGGGATCTTGGGTTAGGTCAACTATTGGGTTCTTTTTGTAAGCCCAAATGAACCCAAAAGTTCAGCATTTTTACATGTACTTTTGGCATTAACTGAAAATCAATTTATTGAAAACAAAATAAATTGAACTTTTTATACAACTCAGAAAGTAGTGCAATTATTTCCTTGGATTGGTCATGGAACATGGACTAAGATATCTTGGGATTCATGTATTGTTCTTCAAACTCAAAACCTTGTTCATGATCTTTTGCTTAAAGATATGTGATTATCCTCAGCGTAGCATTGACAACGTCTAGAATAGTCCTAAAATCATCTCAAGCACCCTTTTTGTCATCTATATCTATGATTAAGCATTGTAAATCCTCATTCATCCACTTTATTCTTGACCTTGTCATTGGATCACTGATTCCTTGTAAACGACTATAGGAATACTTTTTTGGTTGTTCTTGATTAGCACTTTGTTCCCCATCGTGAGGTATAGATTGGATCATAATTACTTTGACATTATTTTTGTCCAAATTTATTCCATGCAAACTCATAAAGAATACAAATGAAAACTATAGATTTTATACAAAATACACACTTTTTAAGATAAAAGGGATCTTAGGTTAGGTCAACTATTGGGTTTGTTTTGCAAAACCAAACAAACCCATAAGGTTCAGCATGTTTACATGTAGATTTGTCATTAACTGAGAATTAATCTACCTAAAACAAAACAAATTGGACATTTTATACAACTGAGAAAGCCGATCAAGCATTTCCTTGGATTGGTCATATAACTTAGACTTAGATATCTTGGGCTTCAAGTATTGTTCTTCAATAATTTAAAGCCTTATTCAACGTATTGCTCTTAATGATATGTAATTATCTGGGGCATAGCATTAGAAACGTCTATAATAGTCCTAAATTCTTCTTGAGCACCTTGTTGTCATGTATATTTGTGATTAAGCCTTGTAAATCCTCTTTCATCCACTTTGTTCTTGACCTTTTCGTTAGACCACTGATTCCTTATAAACTGACTATGGGAATACTTTTTTGGTTGTACTTGATTAGTGCTTTCTTCCCCATCATCAGGTGTAGGTTGGTTCATAATTGCTTTGACATTATTTTTGTCCAAATTTATCGTAGGCAAACTCACAAAGAAATCAAATGAAAACATGTATTTTATACAAAACACACACTTTTTAAGATAAAAGGGATCTTAGGTTAGTGTTGTTCCCACAGCCTTGTATGGGTTGTAATTGTTGTCAACTAGCTTTATGTGTGCAAGTAAATTGAAGCCACATGGATGGGAAAAAAGGTAAAACCACACAGAAGGACAAAAACGTAAATTCACTGCGTAAGCCCTATTAGGGTTTCATGAAGTAGAGTATATAATGGTCTTTAAAGACGGAGAATAGGGGTCGGCAATATTGAACGTTCAGCAAAACCTAGACAACCGACCAAAGAGAACACCCAACCCCACACTGAAGAACACCACCGGCAAGTACGAATTGAGTGAACAGAATCGTCGTGAACAGTAGATATCGTGAACAATACCTCTCCTGAACAGTAGCATCGAGAGAGAGAAAGAAGGAGACGAAAGTATAGGTAGAACGAAGAATAGAGAACAGAGGATGGCCAAATCGGAGTAGTCATTGGGGGGAAGGAAAGAGAAAACACAGCAATTGACAGCCGAAAAATCGAGCAAACCAGTGGACAAAGAGAGAGAAAACCAGATCGGGAAGGAGAGAAACCCGTGAGGAACAGCACACCACTGATCTGCGAGGAGACAACACAGCTGGATGGCCAAAAGTGGGTGGACGACAAAGACCTCTACTGCTAGATCGGAAGGAGAGAAAAACCCGACGGCCAAATCAGAGCAGACCAATGGGAAGAGAGAGAAACCTGATGATGAACCAAAAAGTGAAATCCGGGCTAGACAGTGAGAGAGATCCGGCTGAATGAAGAGAGAGAAACCATTGGCAGAATCTAAGACGAACGAAAAAAAGAAATCCGGTGAAGAGAGAGAAATTTGGTGAGAAAAGAGAGAAATCCGACTAGACGGTGAGAGAGAAACAGATAGGTGAACTGTGAGACAGTATGATCGTGAGACAAGGAGACAGGTGAGACCGTAAAACGGTAAAAGCAGGAATTATGTGAAACAACGTAAAAAAGAAATTTGGCGAAGCACGTAAAGAACTCAATGTATTTCCAGATTTCTTCAAGAGAGGTTAAAGAGCATTGCGGTGAACTTCAAAGCGGTAGTGCAGCAGCCTTTCAATTCAATAGAGGCAAGATAAGCTAGAAAAAGGGTAGACACAGTAAGTGACACTCTTTGTATTGTTCTTGCTTAGTAATTGCAATAGTTAAAGGAGTAGAGAATTAAAGACATCCATTGTAAGCTGTGTTTACAAGTATAGTGGATAGTCTTGGTAGAGGGAGAGTCCCTACCACTGTGGATGTACGTCACGTTGATGGAACCATGTAAATCTTGTATGTCCTTAATTTGCTTTATGTTTTGTGTTTTGAATTGAGTTGTGAACGCAGCTAAAGTATCAGCCAACCCATAACCTAACAAAGACCTAAACAAGAACATTCGTATTGTTTATTAGGCAAGGTGTCTAAAAGGTGACTTTGGGGACTATTGTGATTAGTAGGTAGCAATAAATCTACCTTAGTCGAATTTGAGAAAGAGTTCGCTTTTAAGAAAAGGTTGAAGTTGTTCACTTACCTGCAAATTGCGAATTGTGGTGATATTGATTCACCCCCTCTCTATTAGTATCACAAACTAGTAGATCCTAGGGAGAAGTCTGGAACTTCAGTTAGGTCAACTAGTGGGTTCTTTTTGCAAGTCCAAATGAACCCAAATGGTACAACATTTTTACTTGTACATTTGGCATTAATTAAAAATCAAGCTACCCAAAACAAAACAAATTGGGTACACTGATTCCTCAAAAATGATCATGAGAATATTTGCTTTGTTGTACATGATTAACGCTTTGTTCTCCATGATGAGGTGTAGGTTAGATCATAATTGCTATGACATTATTTTTTTCTAAATTTATTTTAGGCACACTCACGACAAAACGAATGAAAACTAGGGATTTCATTCAAAATACGAACATTTTACTATAAAGGGATCTTAGGTTAGGTCAACTATTAGGTTCTTTTTGCAAGCCCAAATGAACCCAAAATGTTCAGCATTTACATGTACTTTTGATATTCACTGAAAATCAATCTACTGAAAACAAAATAAATTAAACTTTTTATACAACTTGGACTAAGATATCTTGGGAGTGATGTATTATTCTTCAATCTCAAAGCCTTGTTTATGATCTTTTGCTTAAAGATATGTGATTATCCTCAGCATAGCATTAAAAACATTTAGAATAGTCCTAAAATCATGTCAAGCACCCTTTTTGTCATGTATATTTGTGATTAAGCCTTGTAAATCCTCTTCCATCCACTTTGTTCTTGACCTTGTCATTGGATCACCGATTCCTTGTAAACGACTATGGGAATACTTTTTGTGTTGTACTTGATTAGCGCTTTGTTCCCTATCATTAGGTGTAGATTGGATCATAATTGCTTCAACATTATTTTTGTCCAAATTTATTCCAATTAAACTCACAAAGAAAACAATTGAAAACTATGGATTTTATACAAAATACACACTTTTTAAGATAAAAGGGATCTTAGGTCAAGTCAATTATTGGGTTCTTTTTACAAACCCATAATAACCCAAATGGTACAACATTTTTACATGTACAATTGGCATTAATTGAAAATCAATCTATCAAAAACAAAACAAATAGGACTTTTTATACAACTCAGAAAGCAGATCAAGCATTTGATTGGATTGGTCATACAACTTGGACTTATATATCTTGGGCTTAAAGTATTGTTCCTTAAGTTCAAAGTCTTGTTCATCGTCTTGCACTTAAAGATAAGTGATTATCTCTAAAGTAGCTTTGGAAACATCTAAAATAGTCCTAGAATCTTCTAGAGCAACCTTTTTGTCTTGTATATCCATGGTTAAGCCTTGCAAATCCACTTTTTACCTCTTTTTCTTCACATTGTCTTCAGACCATTGATTCCTCGATGATGATCATGAGAATACTTGCTTTGTTGTACTTGATTAGTGCTTTGTTCACTATCATTAGATGTCAGTTATATCATAATTGCTTTGACATTATTTTTATCTAAATTTATTCATGTCAAACTCACAACAAAACCAATGAAAATATGGATTTCATTCAAAACATGCATATTTTAAGATAAAGGGATCTTAGGTCAGGTCAACTATTGGGTTCGTTTTGCAAAACCAAATGAAACCATAAGGTTCAATATGTTTACATGAAGATTTGTCATTAATTGAAAATTAATCTATCGAAAACAAAACAAATTGGACATTTTATACAACTCAGAAATCCGATCAAGCTTTTCCTTAAATTGGTCATATAACTTAGACTTAGATATCTTGGGCTTCAAGTATTGTTCTTCAATAATTCCAAGGTTTATTCAACGTATTGCTCTTAATGATATGTGATTATCCTTGACGTAGCATTGGAAATGTCTAGAATAGTTCTAGATTCTTCTTAAGCACTCTTGTTGTCATTTTATACAACTCAAAAAGCAGATCAAGCATTTTATTGGATTGGTCATGCAACTTGGACTTATATATCTTCAGCTTTAAGTATTGTTCCTTAAGTTCAAAGTCTTGTTCATCATCTTGCACTTAAAGATAAGTGATTATCTTTGACGTAGCTTTCGAAATGTCTAAAATAGTCCTAGAATCTTTTAGAGCACCAATTTTGTCTTGTATATCTGTGGTTAAGCCTTGCTAATCCTCTTTTGACCACTTTGTCCTTTACACCATCTTTGGACGACTGATTCCTCGATGATGATCATGCGAATACTTGCTTTGTATTACGTGATTAGTGCTTTGTTCACCATCATTAGGTGTAGGTTAGATCATAATTGCTTTGACATTATTTTTATCCAAATTTATTCGTGGCAAAACTCATAATAAAACCAATGAAAAATATGGATTTCATTCGAAACACACATAATTTAAGATAAAGGGATCTTAGGTCAGGTCAACTATTGGGTTCGTTTTGCAAAACCAAATGAACCCATAAGGTTCAACATGTTTACATGTAGATTTTTCATTAACTAAAAATTAATCTACCAAAAAAAACCAAATTGGACATTTTATACAACTCAGAAAGCCGATCAAGTGTTTCCTTGGATTGGTCACATAACTTAGACTTAGATATCTTGGGCTTCAAGTATTGTTCTTCAATAATTCAAAGGCTTATTCAACGTATTGCTCTTAATGATATGTGATTATCCTTGGCGTAGCATTGAAAAAGTCTAGAGTAGTCCTAGATTCTTCTTAAGCTCTCTTGTTGTCATGGATATCCATGATTAAGCGTTATCCACTTTATTCTTGACCTTGTCTTTAACCACTGATTCTTTGTAAACGACTATGGGAATACTTTTTTGGTTGTACTTGATTAGCGTTTTGTTCCCCATCATGCGGTGTAGGTTGGATCATAATTGCTTTGACATTATTTTTGTCCAAATTCATTCCAGGCAAACTCACAAAGAAAACAAATGAAAACTATGTATTTTATACAAAACACATACTTTTTAACATAAAAGGGATCTTAGATTAGGTCAACTATTAGGTTCCTTTTGCAAGCCCAAATGAACCCAAATGGTGCGACATTTTTTCTTGTACATTTGCCATTAATTGAAAATCAATATACCCAAAATAAGAGAAATTGGGTACACTAATTCCTTGAAAATGATCATGGGAATACTTGCTTTGTTGTGCATGATTAGTGCTTTGTTCTCCATGATGAGGTATAGGTTAGATCATAATTGCTATGACATTATTTTTGTCTAAATTTATTGTAGGAAAACTCACAACAAAACCAATGAAAACAATGGATTTCATTCAAAATACAGACATTTTACGATAAAGGGATCTTGGGTTAGGTCAACTATTAGGTTCTTTTTGCAAGCCCAAATGAACCCCAAAGGTTCAGCATTTTTACATATACTTTGGGCATTAACTGAATATCAATCTACTGAAAACAAAATAAATTGAACTTTTTATACAACTTAGAAAGTAGTGCAAGGATTTCCTTGGATTGGTCATACAACTTGGACTAAGATATCTTGGGATTCATGTATTGTTCTTCAATCTCAAAGCCTTGTTCATGATCTTGTGCTTAAAGATATGTGATTATCTTCAGTGTAGTATTGAAAACATCTAGAATAGTCCTAAAATCATCTCAAGCAGCTTTTTATCATGTATATCCATGATTAAGCCTTGTATATCCTCTTTTATCCACTTTGTTCTTGACCTTATGATTGGAATACCGATTTCTCTTAAATGGCCATAGGAATACTTGCTTTGTTATACTTGATTGGCAGTTGGTTCCCCATCATGAGTTGTAGGTTCGATAATAATTGCTTTGACATTAATTTTGCATAAATGTTTTCTAAGCAAACTCACAACAAAACCAATGAAAACTATGGATTTCATACAAAATATACACTTTCCATGATAAAAGGGAACTTATGTCAGGTCAACTATTAGGTTCTTTTTGCAAACCAAAATGAACCCAAAAGGTTAAGAATTTTTACATGTAGAGTTGGCATTAACTGAAAATCAATCTGCGCAAAACAAAACAAATTGAAATTTTTCTACAAGTCAGAAAGCAGATCAAGCCTTTCCTTGTATTAGTCATCCAACTTAGACTAATATCTTGGGCTTTTAGTGTTGTTCTTTAAGTTCAAGGCCTTGTTGATCATCTTGCACTTAAAGATAAGTGAAAGATAATGTCAAAGCAATTATGTTTTGACTAATCCAAGATATACCCATCATTAAGCCTTGTATATCATCTTTCATCCACATTGTTCTTGACCTCGTCATTAGACCACTGATTCCTCATAAATGACCATGGGAATTCTTACTTTGTTGTACTTGATTAGCACTTTGTTCCCCATTATAAGGTGCAGGTTAGATCATAATTGCTTTGACATTATTTTTGCATAAATTGTTTCTAAGCAAACTCACAACAAAACCAATGAAAACTATGGATTACATACAAAACACACACTTTTTAAGATAAAAGGGATCCTAGGTCAGGTTAACTATTGGGTTCTTTTTGCAAGCCCAAATGAACCAAAAGGTTCAGCATTTTTACATGTACATTTGGCATTACCTGAAAATTAATCTACTAAAAACAAAACAAATTGGACTTTTTATACAACTCAGAAAGTAGATAAAGCGTTTCCTTGGATTGGTCACACGACTAGGACACAAATATCTTGGGCTTCAAGTATTGTTCGTCAAGATCAATGCCATGTTCATCATCTTACACTTCAAGATAAGTGATTATTCTAGGTGTAGTATTAGAAACGGCTACAATAGACCTAGAATCTTCTAGGGCACCCTTTTTGTCATGTATATCCTTGATCAAGCCTTGTAAATCTGCTTTCATGCACTTTGTTCTTGACATTGTCATTAGACCACCGATTCCTCATAAATGACCAAGCCTTGACATTATTCCCCATCATAAGGTGCAGGTTAGATCATAATTGCTTTTACATTATTTTTCCATAAATTTTTCTAGGAAAACTAACAACAAAACCAATGAAAAGTATGGATTACATAGAAAGCACACACTTTTTAAGATTAAATGGATCATAGCTCTGGTCAATTATTGGGTTCTTTTTGCAAGCCTAAATGAACCCCACAGGTTCAGCATTTTTACATGTACATGTGGCATTAATTGAAAATAAATCTACCAAAAACAAACCAATTTGGACTTTTTATGCAACTCAAAACGCAGATCAAGCATTTCCTTGGATATGACATACAATATGGACTTGGATATCTTGGGCTTTAAGTATTGTTCTTCAAGTTCAATTCATCATCCTACACTTAAAGATAAGTGATTATCCTTGGTGTAGCATTAGAAACAAGCACCCTTTTTGTCATGTATAACAATGATTAAGCATTGTAAATCCTCTTTCATCCACTTTGTTCTTGACCTTATCATTGGACCACCGATTCTTCATAAATGACCATGGCAATACTTACTTTGTTGTACTTGAATAGTGCTTTGTTCCCCACCATGAGGTGTAGGTTAGATCATAATTGTGTTGACATTATTTTTTCATAAATGTTTTCTAGCCAAACTTACAACAAAACTAATAAAAACTATGGATTACATGCAAAACACATATTTTTTTAGTTAAAAGGGAACTTAGGTCAGGCCAATTATTTGTTTCCTTTTGCAAGTTGAAATGATCCCAAAAGTTTCAACATTTTTACATGTACATTTGGCATTAACTGAAAATCAATCAACCAAAAACAAAACAAATTGCACTTCTTATACAACTTAGAAAGTAGATCAAGTGTTTCTTTGGATTGGTCATATAACTTGGACATAGATATGTCGGACTTTAACTATTGTTATTCAAGTTCTAAGCCTTCTTTATCATCTTGCACTTACAGATATGTGATTATCCATGGTGTAACATTAGAAACGTCTAGATTACTCCTAAAGTCATCTGGAGCACTCATTTTTGTCATGTATATCCATGATTAAGCCTTGCAAATCCTCTTTCATCCATTTTGTTCTTCACCCTATTTGTTCTTCACCCTATCTTTGGAGCACTCATTCCTTTAAAACGATCATGGGAATACTTGCATTGTTGTACTTGATTAGTGCTTCATTCTCTATCATTAGGTGTAGGTTTGATCCTAATTGGTTTGACATTAGTTCTGTCTACATTTATTCCAGGCAAACTCAAAACAAAACCAATGAAACTATTTATTTCATACAAGAGACACACATTTTAAGATAAAGGTATCTTAGGTCAAGTCAACTATTGGGTTCTTTTTGCAAGCGTAAATGAACCTAAATGTTTCAGCATTTTTACATGTACATTTGGCATTAACTGAAAATTAATCTACCAAAAACAAAACAAATTGGACTTTTTATATAGGTCAGAAAGCAGATCAAGTGTTTCCTTGGATTGGTCATATAATTAGGACTTAGATATCTTGGGATTGAAGTATTGTTCTTCAAGTTCAAAGACTTGTTCATCATCTTGTACTTTAATATAAGTGATTATCCTTAGCGTAGCATTGGAATGTCTAGGATAGTCCTAGAATCTTCTAGAGCACACTTTTTGTCATGTATAACCATGATTAAGCCTTGTAAATCCTCTTTCATTCACATTGTTCTTGACCTTATCATTGGACCACCAATTCCTCGTAAGCAACCATGGGAATACTTGCTTTGTTGTAATTAATTAATGCTTTGTTCCCACCATGAGGGGTAGGTTAAATTCTAATTGCAATGATATCATTTTTCCATAAATTTATTCCAAGCAAACTCACAACAAAACCAATGGAAACTATGGATTACATACAAAACACACACTTTTTAAGATAAAATGGAACTTAGGTCATGCCAACTATTGGGTTCTTTTTGCAAGTTGAAATGAACCCAAAAGTTTTAGCATTTTTACATGTACATTTGGCATTAATTGTAAATCAATCAATCGAAAACAAAACAAATTGCACTTTTTATACAACTCAAAAAGTAGATCAAGCATTTCCTTGGATTGGTCATATAACTTAGACATAGATATGCTAAGCTTTAACTATTGTTCTTTATGTTCTAAGCCTTCTTCATCATCTTGCACTTACAGATATGTGATTATGCTCAGCATAGCTTTGGAAATGCCTAGAATAGTCCTAAAATTGTCTAGAGCCCCTTCGTTGTCATGTATATCCATCATTAAGTGTTGTAAATCCTCTTTCATCCAAATTTGACCTTGCCATTGGACCACCGATTCCTCGTAAAAGATCATGGGAATACATGCTTTGCTATACTCGATAATCACTTAGTTCTCCATCATTAGGTGTAGGTTAGGTCATAATTGCTTTGACATTATTTTTGTCTAAATTTTCTTGGCAAACTCACAACAAAACAAATGAAAACTATGAATTTCTTACAAAATACACACTTTGTAAGATAAAAGGGATCTTAGGTCAAGTCACCTATTGGATTCTTTTTGCAAGTCGAAATGAACCCAAAAGGTTCAGCATTTTTACATGTACATTTGGCATTAACTAAAAGTCAATCTACCGAAAACAAAACAAATTGGATTTTTTATACAACTTAGAAAGCAGATCATGCATTTCCTTGGATTGGTCATACAACTTGGACTTATATATCTTGGGCTTCAAGTATTGTTCTTCAAGTTTAAAGTCTTGTTCATCATCTTACACTTAAAGATAAATGATTATCTTTGGCGTAGCATTGTAAACGTCTATAATACTCATAGAATCTTCTAGAGCACCCTTTTTGTCATGTATATCCATGATTAAGCATTGTAAATCCTATTTCATCCATATTGATCTTCACCTATCTTTGGACCACTGATTCCTTGAAAATGATCATGGGAATACTTGCTTTGTTGTACTTGATTAACACTTTGTTCTCCATCATTAGGTGTAGGTTAGATCATAATTGTTTTGACATTATTTTGCTAAATTTATTCCAGGCGAACTCACAACAAAACCATTGAAAACTATGGATTTCATACAAAACACACACATATTAAGATAAAGGAATCTTAGGTTAGGTCAACTATTGAGTTAATTTTGCAAGCTTAAATGAACCCAAAAGGTTAAGAAGCATTTTTACTTGTACATTTTGCATTAATTGAAAATCAATATATCGAAAACAAAACAAATTAGAGTTTTGATACAACTCAAAAGCAGCTCAAGCATTTCCTTGAATTTTTCATACAACTAGGACTTAGATATCTTGGGCTTCAAGTATTGTTCTTTAAGTTCAAAGCCTTGTTGATGGGAATACTTGCTTTGTTGTACTTGACCTTGTTATTGGACCACCAATTCCTTGTGAATGGTCATGGGACTACTTGCTTTGTTGTACTTGATTAGCGCTTTGTTCTCCATCATTAGATGTAGGTTGGGTCATAATTGCTTTGACATTATTTTTGTCTAAATTTATTCCAAGCAAACTCACAACAAAACAAATGAAAACTATGGATTTCAAACACAACACTCACTTTTTAAGATAAATGGGATCTTAGGTTATGTCACATATTGGGTGCTTTTTGAAATCCCAAATGAACCCAAAACATTGAGCATTTTTACATGTAAATTTGGCATTAACTAAAAATCAATCTACACTTAACAAAACAAATTGGACTATTTATGCAACTCAGAAAGCAGATCAAGCCTTTCCTTTGTTTTGCCATACCACTTGGACTTAAATATTGGGCTTCAAATATTGTTCGCCAACTTCAAAGCGTTGTTCATTATCATGCACTAAAAAATAATTGATTATCCTTGGCATACAAGTGGAAATGTCTAGAATAGTTGTAGAATCTTCTATATCACACTTTTTGTCATATATATCCATGATTAAGCCTTGCAAATCCTCTTTTTTCCACTTTGTTCTTTACCCTATCATTGGACCACCAATTCCTTATAAACGATCATAGGAATACTTGCTTTGTTGTACTTGGTTGGTGCTTTGTTCTCCATCATTAGTTGTAGGTTAGGTCATAATTGCTTTAAGATTATTTTTGTCCAAATTTATTTAAGGTAAAATGACAACAAAACCAATGAAAACTATGGATTTCATACAAAATACACACTTTTAAAGATAAAAGTAATCATAGGTCAGGTCGCCTATTTGGTTCTTTTTTCAAGCCCAAATGAACACAAAATGTTAAGTATTTTTAAATGTACATTTGGCATTAACTAAAAATCAATCTACCAAAAACAAAACAAATTGAACTTTTTATACAACTCAGAAAGTAGATCAAGCATTTCCTTGAATTGGTCACATGACATGGACTTATATATCTTGGCCTTCAAGAATTGATCTTCAAGTTCAAAGTCTTGTGAATAATCTTGCACTTAAAGATAAGTTATTATCCTTGGCATAGCATTAGAAACGTCTAAAATAGTCCTAGAATCTTTTAGAGCATCCTTTTAGACATGTATATCCATGATTAAGCATTGTAAATCCTCTTTCATCCACTTTGTTCGTGACCTTGTCATTAGACCACTGTTTCCTCATAAATGACCATTGGAATACTTGCTTTGTTGTACTTGATTAAAAATTTGTTCCCCATCATTAGGTGTAGGTTAGATTATAATTGCTTCGACATTAATTTTGCATAAATTGTTTCCAAGCAAATTCATAGTAAAACTAATGAAAACTATGAATTTCATACAAAACACACACTTTTTAAGATAAAAGGGATCGTAGGTAAGGTCAACTATTGTGTTTTTTTACAAGCTGAAATGAACACAAAAATTTCAGCATTTTTACATGTAAATTTGACATTAATTGAAAATCAATCTACTGAAAACAAGACAAATTGGACTTTTTATACAACTCATAAAGAAAATCAAGTGTTTCGTAGGATTGGTCGTACAACTTAGACATATATCTTGGGCTACAAGTATTGTTCTTCAAGTTAATACCTTGTTCAACATCTTATGCATAAGGATACGTGATTATCCTCAGTGTAGCATTGGAGACGTCTAGAATAGTCCTAGAATCTTCTAGAGCACCCTTTTTGTCATGTATATCCATTATTAAGCCTTGTAAATCCTCTTTTATCCACTTTGTTCTTGACGTTGTCATTGGACCACTGATTCCTCAAAAACAACCATGGGCTTTGTTGTACATGATGTTGTTCCCATAGCCGTATATGGGTTGTAATTGTTGTCAACTAGGTTTAAGTATGCAAGAAATTAAAGCCACATGGAAGGCCAAGAAAGTAAATCTGTCTAGTAAGGGCAAGAATGTAAATCTACCACATAAACCCTATTAGGGTTTCATGAAAGAGAGTATATAAAGGCCTTGGAAGACAAAGCTAGGGGTGGGTCGACAATTCAACCATTCGAAAAACCTATACAACCGGCCAACCAAAGAGACAATCAAGAAAAACCTTACCCTACATGGAAAAATAGTATAAATGGCAAAGGTGGGTGATCGTCCAAATAGAAAACAAGGGAGGAACGGTTGGACAACAAAGAAAGAGTAAACCGGCTGGACAGCAAGAGAGGGTGGATGGCAAATCAAAAATCAGAAAAGGTGGAACGGCCAAACACAAAATAGCATGCTAAAACCAAAGACTGAACGACAAAACCACCACCGGCTAAATGAGAGAGGACGTCCAACCAACCATTCAACCAACACAAAGAGAAATTATCCAAAGAGGAGAACACCAAGGCAAGGTGGATGGCAAGAAGGAGAGCATGGTCACAACACACCAACAGCAAGTGAGACCTTGGTGAGTCAGAACCCTACAACAAGGAAGAGTAAACTGGCTGGACAGCAGGAGTGAACACATGGCAAACCAAGGGAGACATAGTAAGGGAAATTGGGCAACGGTTGGAAGGAAACCATGTGACTCATGGTAAGAGGAGAGGCAAACACACTAGTGGTAAGAGAGGAGACAACGCACAGTCTATAAGGGAAGAGAGGAGAAACCGTGAAAGATGAGACCATTGGGAGAGCAAACCAAGCTGCTCGAAGGTGTGAAACGGACAAGGGCAAACCAAAAATGTGCATAAGGCATGTGACCAGCAAGGCATGCAAACCAGAAATGTACGTGAGTCATGAAACCAGCAAAGCGTGCAAACCAGAAGCATGTGTGAGATGTGAAATTCCAAACCAGAAATGTGAGGTAAGCCATGAGACATGGAACAGCAAATCAGAAACATGAGGGAATTGTGAGACTGTGAAAGTCGGAGCTGTGTGAGAAATGGAACCAACTATCATATGTAGAGAGTGAGAATGCAGGTGATATTTGCAACCATGGGCATGAACATGGTGAAATCCGTACAAGAGGGTTTTGTGGCTCTAGAAGAAGGTAAAGATCCAACTCTAGAGGAATTAAGGTAGTTTGAGATAAATGGGAAGGCCTCAAATGTTATCATTTCAACATTAATAGATGCTGAGTACGCTAAAGTTATGGACTGCAAATCTGCTAAGGAAATATGGGATAGTTTGCAAAAGGTTTATGAAGGTGATGGTAAAATGAAGGAGGCCAAGCTTCAAGTTTTTAATGAGAGATATGAATCTCTCAGAATGTAAAAAAATGAGACAGTCCAAGAGTTCTTCACCAGGGTCATTGATGCTATAAACGATCTTAGAAGTCATGGGAAGAACAAGAAGGACTCATCGATTGTGAAGAAAATTTTCAGAATTCTACTTGAGTGGTTTGCCTCAAAGGTGGTAGCCATAGAGGAGAGTAGAGATCTCAATGTTATGTCTCTACATGATCTATAGTGCAATCTCATTGCATATGAGATGAGAATAAACTCAACTGAAAGCTATCAAAGGAGGTAGCTTTCAAAGCTATGAGACACTTGAAGATAAGAGAAGAGGAAGAATCATCTAGTAAGGATGATGATGATGATAAAGAAGAAAGTGAAGGTGAAGTGTTGGCTTACTTCACAAGGAAATTCAAAAAGGGGTCTAAGAAGGGAAAAGGACAGTTGTCCTTGAGATGTTATTGTTGTGGGCAAACTGGACACTTTGCTTCTCAGTGAAAAATAGAACTTGATGATGAAGATGAGAATGGTGATGATGAGCAGAATTCAAAATGGAGAAGACCATCATCCAAATCTACGAAGTCCAGCAAGAAGATTGCCAACCCACAAAAGAAGAAGAGAGGCTCATTCCAAAGTTATGTGAGCCAGACAAAAGAAGCTAATGAGGAGGAAGATGTAGACTCATCAAATGAGCATGCCTTTATGGCATCAGCTTAAGGTGGTAGTTCAACCTTTGAAGAGGAAGAGGAGGTCGATGAAGAAGAACCAGATCTTGAAGCTGAGTTGGAAGCTACTTCAAAGGAGATAATCAAAAGGGATAGAACCATAAGAAGGTTGGAGGCTCACATAAAACAAGTTGAAGCAAAGTTTGAGGAAGCAAAAAGTCAAAAAGATGAAATAAGGGTAGAACATATTGACTTGAAGAGAAGATTTGAAGAATAAATCAAAATATGTTAAGACCTTACAAGAGAGCTTGGCTTAAGGGCTTCAAAAATTAAAGAAATGGAGAAAGAGTTGCTGAGACTTTAGCAATGACTCAAAAAGAGTGAAAAGAACTTATAGAAGCTTGAAATGATAGAAGAAACAAGTTTTACAAGAGAAAAGAAGAATGAAGAAAAAGTGCAGCAATTTGAGGTTGCATTGCCTAAAGATAAGAAGAATTTGCCACGGAAGTTGAAAGAAAAGGTTGTGACTTAGGAGAAGATAATTGAGAATAAAGAAGATCTGAAGAAGCAATCTAGGGTTGCAAACAAAAATGAAGAAAATAAGGTTAGCCAACAGATGGCTATGGCTGAATAGAAAAAGGAGAATAAGGTGACTGAAATGAAAGTCACACAAGCAAAGAAGCCAGCAACTTTGCCTACACAGTAAGTAATGAACAAAAGAAAACAAGCTGTGAATAGACCCAAGAAGAGGCAATTTCAAGGTCACTGTTTTTATTGTGGAGTTTGGGATCATAAGGCGAGTAACTGCTAGTGGAGAAGGCCAGTATATGTCTCCAACTTAAGAAGATACGATGCTGCATACAGGGGGAGAAAATATAGAATTCAAAAGAGAACACTTATCATGAGTTCTTACACATACTATAAAAGGCAAGGACACGCTGACAAGGATTGTTGCTGGAAGCCCAAACTAGTGGTTTCAAAGAACAAGTTTGCTATATTGGCAGACTTGGAACAATGTAAAAGGTGCATATAGGATGGCCATAATGCCAAGAGATGCATGACACTTCTCCCTAAGCAAGAGAAGGCACTCAATGGCACAGTGAAAACAAGCAGTGCAATCAAAGTTGAGAAAAAGGAGAAAACTATCTTTCAACCAGTTCAAAAGAAGGAATATAAAGCTAAAAGGGAGGTGACTAATATAGCTGAAATTGCACTCAAAGCTGATTACAAGGATAAGTAGTGGATCCTTGACAGTGAATGCACTTCACACATGATGGGACGTAAGAGTAAATTTTTAAAGCTAAACAAGTCAAGAGAAGGCAGAGTCAAGTTTGACAATGATGATTCACTCAACATCAATGGTCAGGGGTCAGTAAACATTGGAAGAGGAAAGCTGAAAGATGTTCTGTACCTTGAAAGACTTAGATATGATCTAGCATCTATTAGCCAACTATGCAATGAAAACCATAAGGTGATATTCATAAAAACAGGTTGCCAGGTAAAGAGTAAAGAAGGCAATACTGTTGCAACTGGGAAGAGAATAGCTAGAAATTTGTATGTGATTGATGAGGACAAGACAAATAGTTGCTTACTTACAAAAGAAGAAGAAAATCAACTATGGCATAGGAGGCTGGGACACTTAACATAAAAGAACATGAGGAAGCTGACCACTACTCATGCAATCAGACATTCCCAACCTCAGGAGAGAGAGATAGAGTATGTTTGCTCAGCATGCTCTAAAGGAAAACATGCCAAAAAGCAGTATAAGACCAAAGAGTTCAGTTCTGAAGTAGTGCTTGACATTGTGCATACTAATTTGTGTGGGCCAATGAGAACAAAAGGGTTAAATGGTGAGAGGTACGTCATCTTGTTTATTGATGATTATTCAAGAAGGATCTGCATCATGCACCTCAAATACAAGTCAAAAGTTGTGAATTGCTTCAAGAGATATAGAAGATTGGCTGAAAATGAGAGTGGAAGGAAGATCAAAGTATAAGGTCAGATTAAGGTAATGAATTTACAAATAAAGCTTTTGAAGATTACCTTAAGAAGCATAGAATTCATCACCAAATGGCAGCAGCAAGAACACCTTAACAGAACGGGGTGGTAGAGAGGAAAAATAGAGTTGTGGTTGAAATGGCAAAAACTCTACTATTGGAATCCAAGCTTCATGTAAGATTTTGGACAGAAGCAACATTTACAGCAATGTAGTTACGGAACAGAGTTCTACTAATGCCTAATACTGATAAGACTCCATATGAGGCTATAGAGTGGGAAGAAGACAACAGCCAAGTATCTTAGAATCTTTGGCAACTCATGTTTTGTGAAGAACAAGGAGCGAAACTTGGAAAAATTCAATGTTAGGTTCGATAAAGGCATCTTTGTGGGATACTCAGCAAAGACAAAAGGTTACAAATTTTCCTGCATAAGCTAGGAAAATTGATCCGTCCAATGATATGAGAATAGATAAGAATTGGAAAACAATACAAAATGGAGAAGCTGAGAACAATGAAGAAGATGACTTCAATGTAGATGAAAAAGTAGACCAACCTGAAGAAAGGAACAAGAAGTAAGTTTAGACTTGGAGAAGAGTGAGTCTGAAGATGAAGAAATCCTCTTACAACTAAGATTATGCAAGAAAGAAGGACAAAGAAAATGTGGACCAGTGCTCATTAAGGAAATCAGATCATAGTTGACCCATCAACAGGAGTTACAACAAGAAGAAAAATTATGGGAGCTACTGCTTTATTCTCACAAGTTGAACCTAAATCTATTGAAGATGTTATACAAGACAAAGCCTTGGTCAAAGCTATCAATAAGGAGCTGGATCAAATTGAGAAGCATGATACATGGGAGCTGGTTCCAAGACCCATTAACAAGAGTGTCATAGGAACAAAATAAGTGTTTAGGAATAAACACAATGAAGATGGTAAAGTGATCAGGAACAAGGCCAGGCTTGTTTGCAAAGGCTACACTCAGATAGAAGGAGTAGATGTTGATGAAACTTTTGCCCCAGTGGCAAGGTTAGAAACTATTAGAATGTTCCTAGCTTTGGCAGCACATAAAAGGTATAAAGTTTATCAGATGGATGTGAAATCAGCCTTTCTGAATGGGCTCCTAAAAGAAGTGTATATTGAACAACTTGATAGAGTACAAATCGGTGAGGATAAGACACATGTGTGCAAGTTAAAGAAAGCCTTGTATGGCCTTAAACAAGCCTCAAGAGCATGGTACAGCAGGCTAGATGCGTACTTGAGAAGGTTGAACTTCAGAAGAGGAACATTTGATAATAACCTATATGTGTTCAACTTAGAGAAATGCCAACTAATAACCATAGTATATATAGACGACATCATCTTTGGAGGGGATCATCATCTTTGCACAGAAGATGAGTGAGGAATTTGAGATGTCAATGATTGGAGAAATGACTTACTTTCTTAGATTACAGATAAAACAGTGTGAAAAAGGTATTTTTATTTCTCAGATCAAATATGCTAAAGAAATGCTGAAAAAGTTTGGCATAGAGGATAGCAGACCTGTTAATACCCCTATTATAGTGGGCTTTAAGTTAACAAAAGATCAGGAGGGAAGGGGTACAAGCCCTACAGAGTACAGGAAGATGATAGGGAGCTTTTTGTACCTTACAACATCAAGGCCTGATCTTATGCAAGCTGTGTGCATTGCCAATAAATTCCAAGCTGATCCTAAGGAATCTCATGTGTTGGTAGTGAAAAGAATCGTAAGATACCTTAAAGGGACATTGGAAATGGGTTTGTGGTATCCTGCAATGGATTCCATAAAACTACGAGCATACACTGATGCAAACTGGGTAGGAAGTATAGATGAAAAAAAATCAACCAGCGACTGGAGCTTCTACTTGGGTTCAAAGTGTCTTGCATGGTTAAGTAGAAAGCAAAATAGTGTTGCTTGAGCATAACTGAGGCTAAGTATATGGCTACTTGTGTAGCATGTACTCAGGTGATATAGATGCAAAGACAATTGGTAGACTTGGGTGTTGAAGTGAAGTTACTAGTGAGTGTACTTTGTGATAATCAAAGTGCTATTGATCTCAGCAAGAATCCAATTCAACATTCAAGGGGCAAGCATATTGACATCCGGTATCACTTCATCAAAGATCAAGTGGAACAGGGTACAATTCAGTTGGAGTATGTTGGCATTAAAGATCAAATTTCATATATTCTAACTAAACCTCTATCCACATAACTATTTGAAAAGCACAGATTAAGTGTATATGTGCAAATGCCCCCTCAAGCCTGAAATTTAGGTGAATCCTCCATCTCTACTTTACGAGTTTTTCAGATTTGTAATTGGTTAGTAAAGGGGGAGAGAAGCAATAGTGTAGGGGGAGCTATTAAGAAAGGGGGAGTGCATATTTAGGGGAGTTGAAATTCTTGCATAATGGCTTTTGTTGTGAGTGTTGCCAACAATTACAAAGGGGGAGATTGTTGTTCCCACAGCCTTGTATAGGTTGTAATTGTTGTCAACTAGGTTTAAGTGTGTAAGAAAGTAAAGCCACATGGAAGGGAAAGAAAGTAAATTCGCCTTGTAAGGGCAAGAACATAAATCTGCTACAGAAGCCCTATTAGGGTTTCATGGAAGAGAGTATATAAAGGCCTTGGAAGCCAAAGCTAGGGGTGGGTTGGCAATTCAACCATTCGAAAAACGTATACAACCGGCCAACCAAAGAGACAATCAAGAAAAACCCTACCCTACATAGAAAAACAGCATAAACGGCAAAGGTGGGTGATCGGCCAAATAGAAAACAAGGGAGGAATGGATGGACAGCAAAGAAAGAGTAAACCAGCTGGACAGCAAGAGAGGGTGGACGGCAAATAACAAATAAGAAAAGGTGGAACAACCAAACACAAAACAGCACACCAAAACCAAAGAGTGAACAACAAAACCACCACCGGCTAAAAGAGAGAGGACGTCCAACCAACAATTTGGCCAACACAAAGAGAAGCTGTCCAAAGAGAGAAACCAGCCAGCACAAGCTAAATGGCAAAGCAATTAACCAGCAAAAGAGGTGTGGACAGCAAGGAGGAGAACAGCCAAGGCAAGGTGAACGGGCAATAAGGAGAGCATGGTCACAACACACCAATGGCAAGTGAGACCTTGGTGAGTCAAAACCCTATAATAAGGAAGAGTAAACCAGCTAGACAGCAAGAGTGAACACATGGCAAACCAAGGGAGACCTTGGACAGCAAGGGAAACTGGGCAACGGCTGGAAGGAAACCGTGTGACTCACGGTAAGAGGAGTAGCAAACGCACCAGTGGTAAGAGAGGAGACAGCACACAGTCTGTAAGCGAAGAGAGGAGAAACCATGAAAGAGGAGACCACCGGGAGGGCAAACCAAGCTGTTTAAGGTGTGAAACGAACAAGGGCAAACCAGAAACGTGTGTGAGGCGTGTGACCAGCAAGGTGTGCAAACCAGAAATGTACATGTTTTGTTAAACCAGCAAGATGGATGGCAAATCACAAATAAGAAAAGGTGGAACAGCCAAACACAAAACAGCACACCAAAACCAATTGACAAACACAAAGAGAAACTGTCCAAAGAGAGAAACCGGCCAGCACAAGCTAAATGGCAAAGCAATCAACCAGCAAAAGAGGTGTGGACAGCAAGGAGGAGAACAGCCAAGGCAAGGTGAACGACAATAAGGAGAGCACGGTCACAACACACCAATGGCAAGTGAGACCTTGGTGAGTCAAAACCCTACAACAAGGAAGAGTAAACCAGCTAGACAGCAAGAGTGCACACACGGCAAACCAAGGGAGACCTTGGACAGCAAGGGAAACTGGGCAACGGCTGGAAGGAAACCGTGTGACTCACGGTAAGAGGAGAGGCAAACGCACCAGAGGTAAGAGAGGAGACAGCACATAGTCTGTAAGCAAAGAGAGGAGAAACAGTGAAAGAGGAGGCCACCAGGAGGGCAAACCAAGCTGTTCGGAGGTGTGAAATGGACAAGGGCAAACCAGAAACGTGTGTGATCCGTGTGACAGGCAAGGTGTGCAAACTAGAAACGCACATGCATCGTGAATCCGGCAAGGTGTGCAAACTAGAAAAATGCATGAGACATGAAATGCCAAACCATAAATGCGAGGCATGACATGAGACATGGAACAACAAATAAAAACGTGAGGTGAACCGTGAGATGGTGAAAGCAGGAGCTGTGTGAGACAACCTCAAGAAGGAATTTGGCGAAGCATTGAAAGAACTTAACGTATTTCCAGATTTCTTTAAGAGAGGTTAGAGAGCATTGTGGTGAACTTCTAAGCGGCAATGAAGTAGCCATTCAATTCAACAGAGGCAAGACAAGCTAGAAGAAGGGTAGACACAGTAAGTGACATTCTTTGTATTGTACTTGCTTAGTATTTGCAATAGTGGAAGGAGCAAAGGATTAAGACATCCATTGTAACTAGTATTCTCAAGTATAGTGGATTGTCTCGGTAGTGAAAGAGTCCCTACCACTGTGGATGTACGTCATGTTGACGGAACCATGTAAATCTCTTGCGTCCTTACTTTATTTTACATTTTGTGTTTTGAATTGAGTTATGTGAACATAGCAAAAGTATTAGCCAATAGGTAGCAATAGATCTACCTTACTCGAATCTAAGAAAGAGTTCACTTTTAAGAAGAGGATGAAGTTGTTCACATATCTGCTGGTGCTACTGATTCATCCCCACTCTTAATATCACAAATTAGTAGATCCTAAGGTGAAGTTGGGAACTTCCCTTGATTAGCTCTTTGTTCCCTACCATGAGGTTTAGCTTAGATCATAAATTCTTTGACATTATTTTTGCATAAATTGTTTCCATGCGAACACACATGGATTTCATACAAAACACACACTTTTTAAGATAAAGGGGATCTTAGGTCAGGTCAACTATTGGGTTTTTTTTGCAAGTTCAAATGAACACAAAGGGTTCGACTTTTTTACATGTACATTTGGCACAAACTAAAAATCAATCTACCAGAAACAAAACAAATTAGACTTTTTATACAACTCAGAAAGCAGATCAAGCATTTCCTTAGATTGGTCATATAAATTAGACTTAGATATCTTAGGCTTCAAGTATTGTTCTTCAAGTTCTAAGCCTTGTTCATCATCTTGCACTTCAAGATATGTGATTTTCCTTAGCGTAGCATTAGAAACATCTAGAATATTCTTAAAATCTTTTAAAGCAGCTTTTTTGTCATGTATATGTATCATTAAGCCTAGTAAATCCTCTTTCATCCACTTTGTTCTTGGCCTTGTCATTGGACCATTGATTCCTCCTAAAATATCATGAGAATACTTGCTTTTCTGTACTCAATTAGCATTCAGTTCTCCACCATTATGTGTAGGTTAGGCCATAATTGCTTTGACATTATTTTTGTCTAAATTGTTTCCAGCCAAACTCCCAACAAAACCAATGAAAATTATGGATAACATACAAAACACACACTTTCTAATATAAAAGGGAACTTAGGTCCGATCAACTGTTGGGTTCTTTTCGCAAGTTGAAATGAACCCAAAAGTTTCAACATTTTACATGTACATTTAATGTTAACTAAAAATCAATCGATTGAAAACAAAACAAATTGCACTTTTTATACAACTCAGAAAGTAGATTAAGCATTTCCTCGAATTGGTCATATAACTTGGACTTAGATATGTTGGGCATCAACTATTGTTCTTCAAGTTCTAAGCCTTCTTCATCATCTTGCACTTTAAGATATGTGATTGTTCTTGGCCTAGCATTAGAAATGCCTAGAATAGTCCTAAAATCATTTCAAGCAGCTTTTTTGTCATGTATATCTATCATTAAGCCATGTAAATCCTCTTTCATCCACTTTGTTCTTGGCCTTGTCATTGGACTACTGATTCCTTGTAAAAGATCATGGGAATTATTGCTTTGCTATACTTGATTAGCATTTAGTTCTCCATCATTAGGTCTAGGTTAGGCCATAATTGCTTTGACATTTTTTTGTCTAAATTTATTTCTGGCAAACTCACAACATAACAAAACAAATGAAAACTATGAATTTCTTACAAAACACACACTTTTTAAGATAAAAGGGAGCTTAAGTCAAGTCACCTATTGGATTCTTTTTGCAAGGCCAAGTGAACCCAAAAGGCTCAACATTTTTACATGTACATTTGGCATTAACTGAAAATCAATCTATCAAAAGCAAAACTAATTGGAATTTTTATACAACTCAAAAAGAAAATCAAGCATTTCCTTGGATTGGTCATACAACTTGGACTTAGATATCATGGGCTTTAAGTATTGTTCTTTAAGCTTAATGCCTTGCTCATCATCTTGCATTTAAAGATAATTGATTATCCTTGGTGTAGCTTTGGAAATGTCTAAAATAGTCCTAAAATCTTTTAGAGCAGCCATTTTATCATGTATATCCATGATTAAGCCTTGCAAATCCTCTTTCATCCACCTTTTTCCTCACCCCATCATTGGACCACTAGTTCCTTGAAAATGATCATGGGAATACTTGCTTTGTTCAACTTGATTAGTGCTTTGTTCTCCATCATTAGTGTAGGTTAGATCATAATTGCTTTGACATTATTTTTTTCTAAATTTATTCTAGACAAATTCACAACAAAACCAATGAAAACAATGGATTTCATACAAAACACACACATTTTAAGATAAAGGGATCTTAGGTCAAGTCAATTATTGGCTTCTTTTTCCAAGCCTAAATAAACCCAAATGGTTCAACATTCCTACATGTATATTTGACATTAACAGAAAATCAATCTACCAAAAACAAAATAAATTGGACTTTTTATACAGCTCAGAAAGCAAATCAAGCATTTCCTTCGATTGGTCATACAACTTGGACTTAGATATCTTGGGGTTTAAGTATTGTTCTTTAAGTTCAATTCCTTATTCATCATCTTGCACTTAAAGATAAATGATTATCCTTGGTGTAGCTTTGGAAATGTCTAGTATAGTCCTAAAATCTTCTAGAGCACTATTTTTGTCATGTATATCCACGATTAAGCCATGTAAATCCTCATTCATCCATTTTGTTCTTGACCTTGTCATTAAAACATAGATTCCTTGTAAATGACCTTGGGAATACTTGCATTGTTGTACTTGATTAGTGCCTTGTTCCCCATCATGAGGTTTAGTTTAGATCTTAAATTCTTTAACACTATTTTGCATAACTGTTTTCCAAGCAAACTCACAACAAAGCCAATGAAAATTATGGATTTCAAACAAAACACACACTTTTTAAGATAAAAGGGATCTTAGGTTAGGTCAACTATTGCGTTCTTTTTGCAAGCTGAAATGAACCTAAAAGGCATAGCATTTTTACATGCACATTTGGCATTTGCTAAAAATCAATCTATTGGAAAAAAAAAATTTGACATTTGGACTTTTTATATCAATCTCATAGCCTGAAATTTGACATTAACTGATAATCAATCTATCGAAAATAAAACAAATTGAACTTTTAATACAACTCAGAAAGCAGATCAAACGTTTCCTTGGATTGGTCATACAACTTGGACTAATATATCTCAGGCTTCAAGTACTGTTGTTCAATTTCAAGGCTTTGTTCATCATCTTGCAGTTAAAGATAAGTGATTATCCTTGGCATAGCATTGGAAACATCTAGAATAGTCCTAAAATCTTCTAAAGCACCCTTTTTGTCATGTATACCCATGATTAAACCTTGTCAATCTTCTTTCATCCACTTAGTTTTTGGCCTTGTCATTGGACCACCAATTCCTCGTAAAAGATGATACAATTACTTTCTTTGTTTTACTTGATTAGTGTTTTGTTCTCCATCTTTAGGTGTACGTTAGATCATGATTGCCTTGACATTATTTTTGTCTAAATTTATTCCATGCAAACTCACAACAAAACAAATGTGTTGTTCCCATAGCCTTGTATAGGTTGTAATTGTTATCAACTAGGTTTAAGTGTGCAAGCAAGTAAAGCCACATGGAAGGGCAAGAAGGTAAAAGCCACATGGAAGGGAAAAATAGTAAATTCACCACAAGTAAGCCGTATTAGTTTTTCATGGAGGAGTATATAAAGGAAATTGGAAGACAACAAAAAAGAGAAGTTGGAAATTGAGCAAAACGGACAAAAAACCTAGACAACTAGCCAACCAAAGAGAGAAAACTTGACGAAGCAATTGACCAAACAAAAAGATGTCCAAAGCAAACCACTCGGCAGACACAAGGGAGCAAACAACAAACCACCACCTGCAAAGGAGAAGACATGGCTAGAAAACAACCAAAGGTGAACAGCAAATCACAAATCAGAAGCTGCTGGATAGCAAAACACAAAGGGTGACCAGCCAAAGAGAGAAAACAAGGGAAGACACGGCTGGACAGCAACCAAAGGTGAACGGCAAATCACAAATTAGAAGGTGCTGGAAGACAAACACAAAGGGTGACCGGCCAAAGAGAGAAAACAAGGGAAGACACGGCTGGACAGCAGCCAAAGGTGAACGGCAAATCACAAATCAGAAGGTGCTGGATGGCAAAATACAAAGGATGACCGGCCAAAGAGAGAAAACAAGAGAGGAACAGCTGGACAGCAAGAGCTGAACGGCAAAACATAAAGGGACAGCCAAAGGGTGACAACCGGCCAACCAAAGGTGAATGTCCAAACCAACCTACATGGCCAAACAAGGTAAACGTCTAAACCAATCTACACGGACAAACACACCCACCGGCAAGGGGGTGGATAGCCAAGCAAGGAGGAGAATGGCCAAAGCAAGGCTGGATGGCAAGGGAGAACACACAACAAAGAGGTGTGACAGCTGGTGGAAACCATGTGACTAATGTAAGAGAGAAGACAACACACTGTCAGTAAGGGAAGAGAGGAGAAACCTTGAAAGAGGAGAGCACCAGGAGAGCAAACCAAGCTATCTAAAGGTGTGAAACGGACAAGTTCAAACCAGAAACAGTGGTAAGGAGTGTGACCAGCAAGGTGTGCAAACCAAAAACATACGTGAGACGTGAAATGCCAAACCAGAAGCGTGCGTGAGTTGTGTGACCAGCAAAGGGTGCAAACCAGAAACGTGCGTGAGACGTGTAACGCCAAACCAAAAATGTGAGTCAGGCCATGAGATGTGAAATAGGAGATGGGTGAGACTATGAGATGGTGAAAGTAGGAGTTGTGTGAGACAACCTAGAGAAGGAATTTGGCGAAGCATCGGAAATAACTCAACGTATTTCCAGATTTCTTTCAGAGAGGTTAGAGAGCATTGCGGTAAACTTCTAAGCGGCAGTGGATCAGTCTTTTAATTCAACAGAGGCAAGACAAGCTAGAAGAAGGGTAGACACAGTAAGTGACACTCTTTGTATTGTACTTGCTTAGTAATTGCAATAGTGAAAGGAGTAGAGGATTAAGACATCCATTGTAACTAGAATTCTTAAGTATAGTGGATTGTCTCGGTAAGGGAGAGTATACCACAGTCGATGTACGTCACGTTGATAGAATCACATAAATGTCATGTGTTCTTAATTTGCTTTACATTCTGTGTTTTGAATTAAGTTGTGAATGCAGCTAAATTATCAACCAACTCATAACCTAACGAAGACCTAAACAAGAACATCCAAATTATCTATTAGGCAAGGTGTCTGAAAGGTGACTCTGGGGATTATTGTGATTAGGAGGTAGCAATAAATCTAGCTTAGTCGAGTCTAAGAAAGAGTTTGCTTTTAAGAAGAGGTTGAAGTTGTTCACTTACCTACGAATTGTAAATAGTGGTGATACTGATTCACCCCCTCTCTCAGTATCACAAACTAGTAGATCCTAAGGAGAAGTCAGGAACTTTAATTGGATACTAAGAAATTGGTGTACTATTTTGAAGGGTTTTAGAAGTTTTTAACTTGTTTAGCATACTAAGAAATGGATACCAGTACCAACACCAACACTACTTACAGCAAGAAGGTTCCAATCTTCAACAGAACCAAATACCATATGTAGAGAGCGAGAATGTAGGTGGTATTTGCAACCATGGGCATGAACATGGGGAAAGTTGTACAATAGGGTTTTATGGCCCCAAAAAAAGGTAAAGATCTAACCCCAGAGGAATTAAGGCAGTTTGAGATAAATGGGAAAGCCTCAAATGTCATCATATTAGCATTGATAGATGCTAAATATGCTAAAGTTATGGACTGCAAATCTGCTAAGGAGATATGGGATAGATTGCAGAAAGTCTATGAAGGTGATGGTAGAATGAAGGAGGCCAAGCATCAAGTGTTCAAAGAGAGATATGAATCTCTCAGAATGCAGAAAAATGAAACAGTCCAGGAGTTCTTCACTAGGGAAGAACAAGAACCTTAGAAGTTATGGGAAGAACATGAAAGACTCATCTATTGTGAAGAAAATTCTAAGAATTCTGCCTGAGAGGTTTGGCTCAAAGGTGTCAGCCATAGAGGAGAGTAGAGATTTCAATTCTATGTCTCTGCATGATCTCCAGTGCAATCTCATTGCATATGAGATGAGAATAAAGTCAACTGAGAGTTTCTCAATGTCAAAGGTATCAAAGGAGGCAACTTTCAAAGCTATGAAACACTTGAAGATAAAAGAAGAGGAAGAATCATCCAGCGAGGTTGATGATGGTGATGAGGAAGAAAGTGAAGGTGAAATGTTGGCTTACTCCACAAGGAAATTCAAGAAGGGGTCTAAGAAGGGAAAAGGACAATTGTTCTTGAGATGTTATCGTTGTAGGTAGACTAGACACTTTGCTTCTCAGTGCAAAGTAAACTTGATGATGAAGATAAGGATGGTGATGATGAGCCGAATTCAAAATGGAGAAGACCATTCAAATGAAAGAAGTCTAGCAAGAAGATTGCCAACCCATAAAAGAAGAAGAGAGGCAAATTCAAGAATTATGTGAGTTAGACAAAAGAAGTTGATGAAGAGGAAGATGAAGACTCATCAGATGAGCGTATTTTTATGGCATCAGCTCAAGATGGTAGTTCAACCTCTAAAGAGGAAGAGGAGTTTCATGAAGAAGAATTAGATCTTGAAGCTGAGTTGGAAGCAACTTCAAAGTAGATAATCAGAAGGGGTAGAACCATAAGAAGGTTGGAGGCTCACATAAAACAAGTTGAAGCAAAGTCAGAGGAAGCAGAAAGTCAAAAGGATGAAAAATAAGGGCTAAGCATATTGACTTGAAAAGAAAATTTAAGGAACAGATCAAAATATGTAAAGACCTTATAGTAGAGCTTGGCTCAAGGGCTTCAATTTTTTAAGAAAAGGAGAAAGAGTTGCTGAGACTTCAGTAACAACTCAAAAGTAGCAAAGAGAACTTATAGAAGCTTGAAATGATAAGAGAAACAAGTTCTGCAAAAGGAAAGAAGAATGTAGAAAAAATGTAGCAATCTGAGGCTGTATTGGCTAAAGAAAATAAGAATGTGCCATAAAAGTTGAAAGAGAAGGTTGTGACTCAAAAGAAGATAGTTGAGAATAAAGAAGATCTAAAGAAGCAACCTAGGGTGGCAAACAAGAAGGAAGAAAAAAAAAAGTCAGCTACCAGAGGGCTACTGCTGAACAGAAGAAGGAGAAAAAAGTGACTAAAATGAAAGTCACACAAGCAAAGAAGCCAGCTACTTTTCCTACACAGCAAGTGATGAATAGAAGAAGACAAATTGTGATTAGACACAAGAAGATGCAGTTTCAAGGTCATTGCCTTTATTATGGAGTTTGGGGTCATGAAGCGAGTAACTACTGGTGGAGAAGGCCAGTATATGTCTCCAACTTGAAAAGATATGATGTTGCATATGGGGGGAGACAATACAAAATTTAGAGGAGAACACCTGTCATGAGTTCTTACATACTATAAAAAGCAAGGACACACTGACAAGGAGTGTTGGTGGAAGCCCAAACCAGTGGTTTCAAAGAACAAGTTTGCTGTATTGGCAAATTTGGAACAATGTGAAAGGTGCAGACAAGATGGCCATAATGCCAAGAGATGCATGTCACTTCTCCTTGAGCAAGAGAAGGTACTCAATGGCATAGTGAAAATAAGCAGTGTAGTCAAAGTTGGGAAAAAGGAGATAGCTATCTTCCAGTCAGTTCAAAAGAAGGAATATAAAGCTAAAAGAGAGGTGGGTAATATAGCTAAAATTACACTTAAAGCTAACTATAAGGATAAGCAGTGGATCCTTGATAGTGGATGCACTTCACACAAGACAAGAGACAAGAGTAAATTGTCAAAGCTAAACAAGTCAAGAGAAGGTAAAGTCAAGTTTGGCAATGATGATTCACTCAACATAAATGGTCAGGGGTTAGTAAACATTGGAAGAGGAAAGTTAAAAGATGTTCTACACGTTAAAGGACTCAACTATAATCTAGCATCTGTCAGCCAACTATGCAACGAAGACCATAAGGTAATATTCACAAAAGCAAGTTGCTAGGTAAAGAGTAAAGAAGGCAATATTGTTACAGTTAGGAAGGGAATAGTTGGAAATTTGTATGTGATTGATAAGGACAAGACAAATAGTTGTTTACTTACAAAGGAAGAAGAAAATCAGCTCTGGCATAGGAGGCTAGGACACTTATCACAGAAGAACATGAGGAAGCTAACCACTACTCATGCAATTAGAGGCATTCCTGACCTCAGGAGAGAGAGAGAGAGAGAGAGCAACTTTAAAGGAAAACATGCCAGAAAGCAGTATAAGACGAAAGAGTTCAGTTCTGAAGTAATGCTTGACATTATGCATACTGATTTGTGTGGACCGATGAGAATAAAAGGATTGAATGCTGAAAATTACTTCATCTTGTTTACTGATGATTATTTGAGAAGGACCTGCATCATGCATCTCAAACATAAGGCAAAAGTTTTGAATTGCTTCAAGAGATACAGAAGATTGGCTGAAAATGAAAGTTGAAGGAAGATCAAAGTATTGAGATCAGATCAAGGCACTGAATTTACAAATAAAGCTTTTGAAGATTATCTTGAGAAGCATGGTATTCATCACTAATTGGTAGCAATAAGGACACGTCAACAGAATGGGGCGGTAGGGTGGAAAAATAGAGCTGTGGTCGAAATGGCGAGAACTCTACTATTGGAATCCAAGCTTCACACAAGACTTTGGACAAAAACAACATTTATAGCTTTGCATCTACTAAACAAAGTATTATTAAGGCCTAATACTGATAAGACTCCATATGAGTTATAGAGTGGGAAGAAGAAAACAACCAAGTATCTCAGAATCTTTGGCAGCCCATATTTTGTGAAGAACAAGGAGCAAAACTTGGGAAAATTCAACACTACGTGTAATGAAGGCATCTTTGTGGGATACTTAGCAAAGACAAAAGGTTATAGAATTATCCTACATAAGCTGGGAAAAGTGATCACTTCCAGTGACGTGAGAAAAGATGAGCACTAGAAAACAATATAGAATGGAGAAGCTGAGGACAGTGAAGAAGATGACTTCAATGTAGATGAAGAATCAGACCAACTTGAAGAAAAGGAACAAGAAGTAAGTTTAGACTCAGAGAAGAGTGAGTCTGAAGATGAAGAAAGAGATCCTCTTGCAAGTAAGATGATGCAAGGAAGAAGGACAAAGAAAACATGAACCAGTGCTCATCAAGGATATCATATCATAGGTGACCCATAAGTAGGAGTTACAACAAGAAGAAGAATTGTGGGAGCCACTACTTTACTCTAACAAGTTGAACCTAAATCTATTGAAGAGGCTATTTAAGACAAAGCTTGTGTCAAAGCTATCAATTAGAAGTTGGATCAAATTGAGAAGAATGATACATAGGAGCTAGTTCCAAGACCCACTAATAAGAATGTCAGAGGAACAAAATGGGTGTTTAGGAATAAACACAATGACGATGGTAAGATGGTGAGGAACAAGGCGAGGCTAGTTTACAAAGGCTACACTCAACTAGAAGGGGTAGATGTTGATGAAACTTTTACACCAATAGCAAGGTTAGAAACTATTAGAATGTACTTAGCTTTGGCAGCACACCAGAGGTATAAAGTCTATCAGATGGATGTGAAATCTGCCTTTCTGAATGGGCTCCTGAAGGAAGAAGTGTATATTGAACAACCTGATGGAGTACAAATGAGTGAGGATGAGACACACATGTGCAAGTTGAAGAAAGCCTTGTACGGCCTTAAACAAGCCCTAATAGCATGGTACAACAAGCTGGATGAGTATTTGAGAAGGTTGAACTTTAAAAGTGAAACGGTTGATAATAACTTGTTTGTGTTTAACTCAAAGAAAGGCCAGCTGATAACCATAGTATATGTAGATGACATCATCTTTAGAGGGGATCACTCTAAGCTATGCCAAGATTTTGCATAAAAGATGAGTGAGGAATTTGAGATGTCATTGATTGGTGAAATGATATACTTTCTTGGATTATAGATAAAGCAATGTGAAGAAGGTATCTTTATTTCTTAGACGAAATATGCCAAAGAAATGTTGAAAAGTTTTGGCATAAAGGATAGCAGACTTGTCAGTACCCATATGATAGTGGGCTGCAAGTTAACAGAAGATTAGGAGGGAAGGAGTACAAGCGCTATAGAGTATAGGAAGATGATAGGGAGCCTTTTATACCTTACAGCATCAAGGCCTGATCTTATGCAAGTTGTGTGCACTGCCAGTAGATTCCAAGTTGATCCTAAGGAGTCTCATATGTTGGCAGTGAAAAGAATCTTAAGGTACCTCAAAGGAACAATGGAAATGGGTTTGTGGTATCTAGCCATGGATTCTGTTAAACTATAAGTATACACTGATGCAGACTGAGCAGGAATTATAAATGATAAAAAATCAACCAACAGCTGTAGCTTCTACTTGGGTTTAAAGTATGTTGCATGGTCAAGTAGAAAACAAAACAGTGTTGCTTTGAGCATAACTGAGGCTGAGTATATGGCTACTTATGTAGCATGTACACAAGTGATATGGATGCTAAGACAATTGGCAGACTTGGGTGTTGAAGTGAAGTTACTAGTAAGTGTACTTTGTGATCTTAGCAAGAATCCGGTTCAACATTTGAGGAGCAAGCATATTGACATCCGGTATCACTTCATCAAAGTTCAAGTGGAACAAGGTACAATTCAGTTGGAGTATGTTGGCACTAAAGATCAAATTTTAGATATTCTAACTAAACTTCTGTCCATATAGCTATTTGAAAAGTACAAATTAAGTCTCTCTATGCAAATGCCTCCTCAAGCTTGAAGTTCAGGTGAATCCTCTATCTCTACTTTGCAAGTTTTTCAAATTTGTAATTGGTTGAAAAAGGGGAAGATAAGCAACAGTTCATGAGGAGCTGTTAAGAAAGGGGGAGTGCATATTTAAGGAGAGTTGAAACTATTGCATAGTGGCTTTTGTTATGAGTGTTGCCAATAATTACAAAGGGGGAGATTGTTGTTCCCACAGCCTTATATAGGTTGTAATTATTGTCAACTAGCTTTAAGTGTGCAAGAAAGTAAAGTCATATGGAAGGGCAAGAAGGTAAAAGCTACATGGAGGGGCAAGAAAGTAAAAGCCACATGGAAGGGTAAGACAGTAAATTCGCCACAAGTAAGCCCTATTAGGGTTTCATGGAAGAGTATATAAAGGTCATTGGAAGACAACCAAAAAAAGAAGTCGGCAGTTGAGCAAAACAGACAAAAAACCTAGACAACCATCCGACCAAAGGGAGAAAACGTGATGAAGGAGCCGGCCGAACAAAAAGACATCCAAAACAAACCACTCGATAAACACAAGATAGCAAATGGCAAACCAACACCCGCAAAGGAGAAGACACAGCTGGACAGCAACCAAGGGTGAATAGCAAATCACAAATCAGAAGGTGCTAGATGACAAAACACAAAGGGTGACTAGTCAAAGAGAGAAAACAAAGGAAGACATAGCTGGATAGCAACCAAAGGTGAATGGAAAATCACAAATCAGAAGGTGCAGGACAGCAAAACACAAAGGGTGACTGATCAAAGAGAGAAAACAAGGGAAGACACGGCTGGACAGCAACCAAAGGTGAATGGCAAATAACAAATCAGAAGGTGCTGGATGGCAAAATACAAAGGATGACTGGCCAATGAGAGAAAACAAGAGAGGAATGGCAGGATAGAAAGAGCTGGACAACAACACACAAAGGGACAGCCAAAGGGAGACAACTGGCCAACCAAAGGTGAACATCCAAACAAACCTACATGGCCAAACAAGGTAAACATCTAAACCAATCTACACGGCCAAACACAACCAATGGCAAAGTGGTGGACAGCCAAGCAAGGAGAAGAACAGCCAAAGCAAGGCTGGATGGCAAGGGAGAATACATGGCAAAGAGGTGTGACGGCTGGAGAAAACCGTATGACTCATGTAAGAGAGAAGACAACACATAAGGGAAGAGAGTAGAAACCTTGAAAGAGAAGTCCACTAGGAGAGCAAACCAAAAATGGTGGTAAGGTGTGAGACCAGCAAGGTGTGCAAACCAAAAATGTATGTGAGACCTAAAACACCAAACTAGAAGCGTGCGTGAGGTGTGTGACCAGAAAAGGGTGCAAACTAGAAACGTGTGTGAGACATGTAACGCCTAACTAGAAACGTGAGGCAGGCAATGAGACGTGAAATAGGAGACATGTAAAGACTATGAGACGGTGAAAGTAGGAGCTATATGTGATAACCTAGAGAAGAAATTTGGTGAAGCATCAGAAATAACTCAACGTATTTCCAAATTTCTTCAAGAGTGGTTATAGAGCATTGTGGTGAACTTCTAAGCGGCAGTGGAGCAGCCTTTCAATTCAACAGAGGCAAGACAAGCTAAAAGAAGGGTAGACAAAGTAAGTGACACTATTTATATTGTACTTGCTTAGTAATTGCAATAGTGAAAGGAGCAAAGGATTAAGACATCCATTGCAACTGGAATTTTTAAGTATAGTGGATCGTCTTGGTAAGGGAGAGTCCCTACCACCGTGGATGTACGTCACATTGACAGAACCACGTAAATCTCGTGTGTCCTTAATTTGCTTTATGTTTTGTGTTTTGAATTGAGTTGTGAACACAACTAAAGTATCAGCCAACCCATAACCTAACGAATACCTAAATAGGAACATTCTAATTGTATATTAGACTAGGTGTCTAAAAGGTGACTTTGGGGACTATTGTGATTAGTAGGTAGCAATAAATCTAACTTAGTTGAGTTTGAGAAAGAGTTCGCCTTTAAGAAAGGTTGAAGTTTTTGACTTACCTCTGAATTGTGAATTATAGTGATACTGATTCTTCCCCCCTCTCAGTATCATAAACTAGTAGATCCTAAGAAGAAGTCGGGAACTTTAAAATGAAAACTATTGATTTTATACCAAACACACACTTTTTAAGTTAAAAGGGATCCTAGGTTAGGTCACATATTGGGTTCTTTATGCAACCCTAAATGAAACCAAAAGGTTGAGCATTTTTACATGTAAATTTGGCATTAACTGAAAATCAATATAAAACAACAAAACAAATTGGAATTTTTAAATAACTCAGAAAGTAGATTAAGTGTTTCTTGCACTAGTCATACAACTTGGACTTATATATCTTGGGCTTTAAGTATTATTCTTTAAGTTCAAAGCCTTGATCATCATCTTGCAGTTAAAGATAAGTGATTATCCATGGCGTAGCATTGGAAATGTCTAGAATTGTCCTAAAATCTTCTAGAGCAACCTTTTTGTCATGTATATCCATGATTAAGCCATGTCAATCCTCTTTCATCCACTTTGTTCTTGACTTTAACAATTAACAACTGACACCTCGTAAATGATCATGGAAATAATTGCTTTGTTGTACTAGATTAGCGCTTTGTTGTCCATCATTATGTGTAGGTTAGATCATAATTGCTTTGACATTATTTTTGTCTAAACTTATTCCAAGCAAACTCACAATAAAACAAATGAAAACTATGGATTTCTTACAAAACACACACTTTTTAAGATAAAAGGGATCTAAGGTTAGGTCATCTATTGGGTTTTTTTGCGAGCCTAAAAGAACCAAAAGGTTCAACATTTTTACATGTACATTTGGCATTAATTGAATACTAATCTACCTAAAACAAAACAACTTGGACTTTTATACAACTTTGAAAGTAGACCAAGTGTTTCTTTGGATTAGTCGTACAACTTGGCCTTATATCTTGGGCTTGAAGTATTGTTTTTCAAGTTCAAAGCTTTGTTCATCATCTTGCACATAAAAATAAGTGATTATCCTTGGTGTAGCATTGGAAACATCTAGAATAGTCCTAAAATCTTCTCTAGCACCCTTTTTGTCATGTATATCCATGATTAAGCCGTGTAAATCTTCTTTCATCCATTTTGTTCTTGACCTTATCGTTGGACAAATGACTCCTCATAAACGATCATGGGAATAATTGCTTTGTTGTACTTGATTAGTCTTTATTGTCCATCATTATGTGTAGGTTAGATCATAATTGCTTCGACATTATTTTTGTGTAAATTTATTCTAGGAAACTCACAACAAAACAAATGAAAAATATAGATTTAATAAAAAACACACACCTTTTAAGATAAATGGGATCTTAGGTTAGGTCACATATTGGGTTCTTTTTGCAACCAATTAAATCCAAAACATTGAGCATTTTTACATGTAAATTTGGAATTAACTAAAAATCAATCAACACAAATCAAAAAAATTGAACAATTTATACGACACAAAAAGCAGATCAAGACTTTCCTTGGTTTGGTCATACCACTTGGGCTTCAAGTATTGTTCTTCAAGTTCAAGGCCTTATTCATCATTTTTCACTTAAAGATAAGTGTTTATCGATGGCGTAGAATTAAAAACATCTAGAATAGTCCTAGAATCTTTTAGAGTGCCCATTTTGTCATGTAAATCAATCATTAAGCCTTGCAAAAGATCATATGAATACTTGCATTGTTGTACTTCATTAGTGCTTTGTTCTCCATCATTAGTTGTAGGTTAGATCATAATTGCTTTGACATTATTTTTGTCAAACTTTATTCCCAAATTTTTTAACATAAAAGGGATCTTAGGTTAGGTTACCTATTAGGTTCCTTTTGCAAGCCCAGATAAACCCAAAAGGTTCAACATTTTTAGATATACATTTGGAATTAATTGAAAATCAATCCACCCAAAACAAAAAAAATTGCAATTTTTATACAGCTCAAAAAGCATATCAAATGTTTCATTGGGTTAGTCATACAACTTGGACATTTATCTTGGGCTTCAAGTATTGTTCTTCAAGTTCGAAGCCTTGTTTATCATCTTTCACCCCAAGATCTACTAGTTTGTGATATTGAGAGGGGGGTGAATCAGTATTACACCCCTTAAAAACACACTATGATAATTTAAGCAAAAGTATTCTATTTATTTAATACTTTCTCTTTCATCAATACGCAGGCATGTGAACAATTTTAACCTCTTCTTAAAAGAAAACTCTTTCTTAGATTCTACTAAGGTAGATCTACTGTTACATACTAATCACAATAGTCCCCAAAGTCACCTTTTAGACGCCTTCCCTATTAGACAGATTGGATGTTCTTGATTAGGTCTTCTTTAGGTTATGGGTTTGATGATACTTTAGCTACATTCACAACTGAATTCAAAACATAGAATGTAAATCAAAGCAAGGACACAAGAGATTTATGTGGTTTCATCAATGTGATGTACATCTATGGTGGTAAGGACTCTTCCTCTACCGAGACAATCCAATATACTTGAGAATACTAGTCTGGTACTCCCGATGTTCACAATGTACTTACAATAGAAGTCTTAATCTTCTGTTCCTTTCACTATTCTAAATTCAAAGCAAGTACAATACAAAAAGTGTCACTTACTGTGTCTACCCTTCATCTAACTTGTCTTGCCTCTATTGAATTGAATAGGCTACTTTATTGTCATTTATAAGTCCACCACAACACTCTCTAACGTCACTTCAAGAAATTTGGAAATACATTGAGTTCTTTCCAATGCCACACTGAATTCCTTCTCTAGGTTGTTTCATACAACTCTTGCTTTCACCGTCTTATGGCTTCACGGCTTGCAAGCATGCTTCTAGTCTGCCGTTTCACGTCTTGGTCTCACGCCATAGCACGTTTTGGTCTCATGTTGACACACATTCTGGTCTCATGCTGATGCATGTTTTGATCTCACGTTTCAAATTTGTACTCGCTTCGCTATTCTCAAACCTCACAAATACTAGATCTGCTCTCTTCCAGGTGGTCTCACAGTTTTCCTCCAGCCGGTGGTGTCCTCTCTCTTGTTGTCTTCTTGTCGACTGTTGGTGTTTGGTCGTCTCCAGTTTTTTCTTTTGCAACCCACTTGTTTCATCCGTTTCTCTCTCTACCTCTTTGCCATGTTGTCTCCTTCAGCTGTTCACCTCTTTGCTGTCCACCCCTTCTAGCCGTATCGGGCTTTTCTCTTTTTAGCTGGTGTTATGTTTTGGCATCCAAGCCTTGTTTTGATTTTGGTCATCTCGTATTTTCTCTCTCTATTTTTCTGCCAACAGTCTATTCTCTTTTTGTCCACCCCTCTTCAGCTGTTCCCCAAGTTTTCTCTCCTTTTTTGTCCTCACTTCTATGGCCATCTCTCTTTTTTCATCCACCTCTGTTTTTCTATCTAGCTGTCTCTAATTTTGGCCATGTTTTGTGTTTCAGCCGGTTGTCTATTTTTGCCGTTCTACTATCCCAGTGGTGTATTTTCCATTTTGCTCACTTTTTGATTGTCTTTAGTTTTCTCTTTGCCCTTCCATGTGGCTTTACTTTCTTGCCTCATTATGTAGCTTTAAATTACTTGCACACTTAAATCTAGTTGACAACAATTACAACTCATACAAGGTTGTGGGAACAACAATCTCCCCCTTTGTAATTGTTGGCAACACTCATAACAAAAGCCATTATGCAGCAATTACAACTCTCCCTAAATATGCACTCCCACTTTCTTAACAGCTCCCCCTACACTGTTGCTTCTCTCCCACTTTGCCAACTAATTATAAAAAAAAACTTGCAAAGTAGAGATGGAGGACTCACCTAAACTTCAGGCTTGAGGAGGCATTTGCACAAATAGACTCATTCTGTGCTTTTCAACCAACTCTATGGACAGAGGTTTACTTAGAATATCTAAGATTTGATCTAGCTCTTCATTGATAGCTTTGACCCAAGCTTTGTCTTGTGTAGCCTCTTCAACAGATTTAGGTTCAACTTGTGAGAGTAAAGCAGTAGCTCCCATAATTCTTCTTGTTGTTGTAACTCCTACTGATGGGTCACTTATGATCTAATTTCCTTGATGAGCACTGGTCCACATTTTCTTTGTCCTTCTCTCTTGCACAGTCTTAGTTGCAAGAGGATCTCTTTCTTCATCTTTAGACTCATTCTTCTCTAAGTCTGAACTTACTTCTTGTTCCTTTTCTTCAGATTGGTTTAATTCTTCATCTATATTGAAGTCATCTTCTTCATTGTCCTTAGCTTCTCCATTCTGCATTGTTTTCCAGTTTTCATCTATTCTCACGTCATTGGATGTGATCACTTTTCCCAGCTTATGCAGGAAAACTCTATAACCTTTTATCTTTGCGAAGTATCCCACAAAGATGCCTTCATCAGACCTAGCATTGAATTTTCCTAAGTTTTGCTCCTTGTTCTTCACAAAACATGGGCTACCAAAGATTCTGAAATACTTGGCTATTGTCTTCTTCCCACTCTATAGCTCATATGGTGTCTTATCAGTATTGGGCATTAGTAAGACTCTATTCAGTAGATGTATAGCTGTAAATGTTGCTTCTATCCAAAATTTTGTGTGAAGCTTGGATTCCGGTAGTAGAGTTCTTGCCATTTCAACCACATCTCTATTTTTCATTTTTAACACCCCATTTTATTAAGGTGTTCTTGCTGCTGCCATTTAGTGACAAATTCCATGCTTCTCAAGGTAATCTTCAAAAGCTTTATTTGTAAATTCAATGCCTTGATCTGACCTCAATACTTTGATCTTCCATCCACTTTCATTTTCAGCAAATCTTTTGTATCTCTTGAAGCAATTCAGAACTTCTAACTTGTGTTTAAGGTGCAAGATGCAGGTCCTTCTAGAATAATCATCAACAAACAAGATGAAGTACCTCTCACCATTCAACCTTTTTGTCCTCATCAGTCCACACAAATTAGTAGGCATAATGTCAAGCACTGCTTCAGAACTAAACTTTTTGGTCTTATACCGCTTTTTGGCACGTTTTCCTTTAAAGCATATTAAGCAAACATATTCTCTCTCTCTCTCTCTCATGAGGTTGGGAATGTCTTTGATTGCATGAGTAGTGGTCAGCTTCCTCATATTCTTTTGTGATAAGTGTCCCAGCCTCCTATGCTAAAGTTGATTTTCTTCTTCTTTGGTGAGTAAATAGCTGCTTGTCTTGTCCTCATTAATCACATATAAATTTCCAGTTGTTCTCTTTCCAGCTGCAATACTATTGCCTTCTTGACTCTTTACTTGGTAACCTATTTTTGTGAATATCACGTTATGGTCTTCATTACATAGTCAGCTGATAGATGCTAGATTATATCTGAGTCCTTTAACATGCAGAACATCTTTCAGCTTTCCCTTTTCAATATTTAGTGACCCCTAACCACTGATGTTGAGTGAATCATCATTGCCAAACTTGACTCTACCTTCTCTTGACTTGTTTAGCTTTGATAATTTACTCTTATCTTCTATTATATGTGAAGTGCATCACTATCAAGGATCCACTGCTTATCCTTGTAGTTAGCCTTTAGTGCAATTTCAGCTATATTAGCTACCTCCCTTTTTGCTTTATATTCTTTCCTTTGAACTAACTTAAAGATAACTTTCTCTTTTTCCTTAGCTTTGACTGCACCAATTATTTTTACTGTGCCATCAAGTGCCTTCTCTTGCTTAGGGAGAAGTGTCATACATCTCTTGACATTATGGTCATCTTGTTTGCACCTTTCACATTGCTCTAAGTCTACCAATACAGCAAACTTGTTCTATAAAACCACTGGTTTGGGCTTCCACCAACACTCCTTGTCAATGTGTCCTTGCTTTTTACAGTATGTACAAGAATTCACAACAGTGTTCCCCTCTGAATTTTGTATTGTCTCCCCCTGTATGCAACATCATATCTTCTCAAGTTGGAGACATATACTGGCCTTCTTCACCAATAATTACTCGCCTTATGACCTCAAACTCCACAATAAAGACAGTGACCTTGAAACTACCTCTTCTTGGGTCTAATCACAGCTTGTTTTCTTTTCATTACTTGCTATGTAGGCAATATAGTTGACTTCATTACTTGTGTAACTTTCATTTCAGTCACCTTTTTTTCTTGAGTCACAACCTTCTCTTCAACTTCTATGGCACATTCTTATTATCTTTAGACAATGCAACCTCAGATTGCTAAACTTTCTTTTCATTCTTCTTTTCTCTTGCAGAACTTTTTTCTCCTATCATTTCAAGCTTCTACATGTTCTCTTCACTCCTTTTGAGTTATTACTGAAGTCTCAAAAACTCTTTCTCCATTCCTTTAATTTTTGAAGCCCTTAAGCTAAGCTCTATTGTAATGTCTTCACATATTTTGATCTATTCTTTAAATCTTCTCTTTAAGTCAATATGTTTAGCCCTTATTTCATCCTTTTGACTTTCACCTTCCTCAAACTTTGCTTTAACTTGTTTTATATGGGCCTTTAACCTTCTTATAGTTTTGCCCCTTCTGATTATCTCCTTTAAAGCTGCTTCCAACTCAGCTTCAATATCTGGTTCTTCTTCATCAACTTCCTCTCCCTCTTTAAAGGTTGAACTACCACCTTGAGTTAATGCCATAAAGGCATGCTCATCTGATGAGTCTTCATCTTCCTCTTCATTAGCTTCTTTTGTCTGACTCACATAACTCTTGCATGTGCCTCTCTTCTTCTTCTGTGGGTTGACAGTCTTTTTATTGGACTTCTTTGATTTGAATTTTGCTCATCATCACCATCCTCATCTTCATCATCAAGTTTCACTTTGTACTGAGAAGCAAAGTATCCAATCTACCCATAATGATAACATCTCAAGGACAATTGTCCTTTTCCCTTCTTAGACCCCTTCTTGAATTTCCTTGTAAAGTAAGCCAACACTTCACCTTTACTTTCTTCCTCATCACCATATGCAATGAGATTGCACTGGAGATCATGTAGAGTCATAGAATTGAGATTTCTACTCTCCTCTATTGCTGCCACCTTTGATGCAAACCTCTTAGGCAAAATTCCCAAAATTTTCTTCACCATAGATGAGTCTTTCCCATTTATCAATGCTGAAATGATGACGTTTGAGGCCTTCCCATTTATCACAAACTGCCTCAATTCCTTTGGGGTTGGATCTTTACATTCTTCTGGGGCTACAAAACCTTCTTGTACAGATTTCATCACATTCCTACCCATGGTTGCAAATACCACCTACATTCTCACTCTCCACATATGGTAGTTAGTTCCATTGAAGATTGGAACCTTTTTGCTATAAGTAGTGCTAGTGCTGGTATAACATCCATTTCTTAGTATGCTAAACAAGTTAAAACTTCTGAAACCATTCAAACTAGTACACCAAGCTATTAAGCTTCAAACTGGTGAAATAGGCTTTGATACCAATTGAAGTTCCCAACTTCACCCTAGGATCTACTAGTCTGTGATACTAAGAGGGGGGTTGAATTAGTATCATACCCCTTAAAAACACACTCTGATAATTTAAGCTAAAGAATTCTACTTATTTAATACTTTTGCTCTTGTCAATACGTAGGTATGTGAACAACTTCAACCTCTTCTTGAAAGTGATCTCTTTCTTAGATTTGACTAAGGTAGATCTATTGTTACCTACTAATCACAATAGTCCCCAAAGTCACCTTTCAGACACCTTGCCTATTAAACAGATTGGATGTTCTTGATTAGTTCTTTAGGTTATGGGTTCGATGATATTTTAGCTTACAACTCAATTCAAAACACAGAATGTAAATCAAAGTAAGGACATAAGAGATTTACGTGGTTCTATCAATGTGGCGTAAGTCCATGGTGTTAGGGACTCTTCCTCTACCGAGACAATCTACTATACTGAAGAATACCAGTGTGGTACCCCGATGTTCACAATGCATTTACAATGGATGTCTTAATCCTCTGTTCCTTTCACTATTGCAAATTCAAAGCAAGTACAATAGAAAGAGTGTCACTTACTGTGTCTACCCTTCTTCTAACTTGTCTTGCCTCTGTTGAATTGAATAGGCTGCTTCACTGCCACTTATAAGTCCACCACAACACTCTCTAACCTTTCTTGAAGAAATCTGGAAAAACTTGAGTTGTTTCCAATACTTTACCGAATTCCTTCTCTAGGTTGTTTCACACAACTCCTGCTTTCATTGTCTCATGGCTTCATGGCTTGCACTCACACTTCTGGTCTGCTGTTTCATGTCTTGGTCTCACACCAAAGCACGTTCTACTATCACGTTTCATATCTGCCCCCGCTTCGCTATTCTCAAGCCTCATGGATACCAGATCTGCTCTCTTCCAGGTGGTCTCATGATTTTCCTCCAACCAGTGGTGTCCTTTCTCTAGCTGTTGTCTCCTTACTAACCACTAGTGTTTGGTCATCTTCAGTTTTCTTTTTTGCAACCAGCTTGTATCATCTATTTCTCACTCTACCTCTTTTCCATGTTATCTCCTTTGGTTGTTCACCTCTTTGCCCCTCCATATGGCTTTACTTTCTTACCGCTCCATGTAGTTTCAAATTACTCTCTTGCCCTTCCAAGTGGCTTTAATTTCTTGCCCCTTCATGTAGCTTCAAATTACTTGCACACTTAAATCTAGTTGATAACAATTACAACCCATACAAGGCTGTGGGAACAACAAAGAAGTTGGTAGGTATGTGTTAAGGATGATGGAGGCTTCACTAGGGCTTACAAATGTGTCATCTGTGTAGGAATTTGAGAAACATGGCCTTGGGAAGAAAGTTGGGTTTGGGATCCCATGTTTAGGTATTAAATGGATTATTTTTATGAGATATATTTTTATGTAGTGGGTTGAACGAATTTCAGCATCTTAATAGGTTATTTTCATGGGTTTTTATTATTATTTAGTAGGTAGGACGAATTTCCTTTATAAGCCCATCTTATTAGCTAGGGTTTTGGGGTTTAGCATATAAAAGGGGCAAAAAGGGTGGCTGAAGGAGGCAAACCCATTTTCATAAGTGTATGAGCTATTTCTCTAGTTCTTTGAGAACTAATTCTAAACTTTCATACTTGAGTTTGTTGGTTTAATAGACTTATCTTCTTCAATGTTTTTGTTGTTAGGAGTGGCATTTGAATCTTATAGTGCTAGTTCTTGGTTGTTTATAATTACAGGGTCAAAAGTCCAAATCCCTTAACCTTTGTTAGATCAATTCTATACCAACATTGGGGTTAGGTTCCATTTAGATATAATCGGGATCCATATCATTTGGTATCAGAGCCTTGGCTCTAACTTAGGTTAGTTATAGTTTTGTTATCATCTTTTTCATGTTTTCTTCATTGTTGGTTGAATAATAAAAAAAACAAAAGAAAAGAATAAATTTGTGTGTTTCTTGTGTTGGCCGCTGCTATCATTCATTTTGCAGAAATACCCATCAATTAACCAAAAAAAAACAAACAAAATCATGTATTTCTTGGGTTTCTTTTTTGATATTTGTTTCTTTTACAAAAATACCCATTAGTTAACCAAACAAAATAAAAAAAAATCATGTAATTCTTGGGTTGCCTTTCTACTATCCGTTCCTTCTATAGAAATACCCATTAGTTAAACAAAAAAAAATGGCTTCATTGCTCAATTGGTCACTTACTCAATTATCTTTGTTAATTGATTGTTGTCCAATTGCACTACTCATATCATTAAATTCCTTGTCATTCTATTTGCTTTATTGCCCATCTTCTTGATCGTGTCTCTTCTCTGAAAAGGTAGGTCTAGGATTGATATATTCAAGTTTTGTTTGATCTAAATTTAGTTTGCTTGAAACTATTGAAAGAGCTCTTAGAGACTTACAATTAATTGTGTGAAACATGAGACTTGAGGACTACTATAATTAAGTGGAGAGCAAACACGCAAGGGAATGAGTTTTGTGAGGTATATTCTTTATTTACTAATAATCTTGGATATTCAATGTCTAATGCTAAAGAAGGCAGTTCCCTACATGAAGAGGAGGAAGTAGTTGTTCCAGATTTCAAATTATTTATGAAATCCTTAGAGCAAAAGTTTGTTAGGATTGACCAAATGTTTTGGGAAGTTCATGATAGGATGGATAAAATAGAAGGGGAATCGAGTGTTAATCCTAAGAGGCCAGTTGGTAGGGTCATTAAGGAGCAATTTGAACATGACTTTTGGTGAAGACAGTGATGATTATTTTGATGACAGTGATAATGTTAGTAGAAACATTAGAGGTGGATTTAGAGGAAGACGTGGTAATAGGAATGGTAGAGGAGTAAGAGGCAATGGAAATATTTATAATAGGTACAATGGAGGTTAGGACAATAGAAATAGAGTGGAGGAAGGAGTAGAAAAAAATCTTAGTAGTATTAAAATGAAAATACCTTCTTTCCAAGGGAAAGCTGACCCTGATGTTTATTTGGATTAAGAACGAAGGGTATACTTAATATATGAGTGCCACAACTTCTCTGAGGAGAAGAAAGTGAAGTCAACTATGGCAAAGTCCACTGATTATGCTGTAGTATGGTAGGACCAGCAAGTTACCACTGAAGTAAAAATGCTTTTTGGCCTACAAAAGAACCCAATAAGAGACTTAATCTAAGATCTCTTTTATCTTTAATAGTGTGTGTTTTGTATGAAATCCATAATTTTCATTCGTTTAGCCTTGAGTTTTCCTGGAATAAATTTGGATAGAAATAATATCAAATCAATTACGATCAAAACTACACATAATGATGGAGAACAAAGCACTAATCAAGTACAACAAAGCAAGTATTCCCATGATCGTTTATGCGGAATCGGTAGTCCAATGACAAGGTAAAGAACAATGTGGATGAAAAAAGGTGTAGTCCAAAGACAAGGTCTAGAACAAAGTGGATAAAAGAGGATTTACAAGGCTTAATCATGGATATACATGACAAAAAGGGTACTCTAGATGATTATAGGACCATTCTAGATGTTTCCAATGCTATGCCAAGGATAATCACTTATCTTAAAGTACAAGATGATGAACAAGGCTTTGAACTTAAAGAACAATACTTGGTACCCATGATATAATTCCAAGTTGTATGACCAATCCAACGAAAGGCTTGATGTGCTTTTTGAGTTGTATAAAAAGTCTAATTTGTTTTGTTTTTGGTAGATTTGTTTTTAGGCTTGATGGGTTGAACAAATTTCAGCATCTTAATGGGTTATTTTCATGGGTTTTTATTATTATTTAGTGGGTTGGAAAAATTTCCTTAATAAGCCCATCTTATTAGCTAAGGTTTTGGGGTTTATCATATAAAAAGGGCAAAAGAGGTGGCTAGAGGAGGGACAACCATTTTCATGAGCGTATGAGTTATTTCTCTAGTTCATTAAGAATTAATTCTGAACTTTCATACTTAAGTGTGTTCGTTCAATAGACTCATCTTTTTCAACATTGTTGTTGTTAGGAGTTCTGAACTAATTCTGAATCTTATAGTTCTAGTTCTTGTTGTTTATAGTCATTGGGTTAGAACTCCAAATCCCTTAACCTTTGTTAGAATGATCCTATACCAACATTGGTGTTGGGTTCCGTTTACATATGATTGGAGTTCGTATCATCTAATCTACACATAATCATAGAGAATATAGCGCTAATCAAGTACAACAAAGCAAGTATTCCTATGATCTTCCATTAGGAATTGGTAATCCAAAGACAAGGTCAAGAACAAAGTGAATGAAAGAGGATTTATAGGGATTAATCATGGATGTACATGACAAAAAGGGTGTTGTCGATGATTCGAGGACTATTCTAGATGTTTCCAATGCTACACCAAGGATAATCACTTATCTTTAAGTGCAAGATGATGAACAAGGCTTTGAACTTGAAGAACAATACTTGATGCCCATAATATAATTCCAAGTTGTTTGTCCAATCCAAGGAAAGGCTTGAACTACTTTTTGAGTTGTATAAAATGCCCAATTTTTCTTGTTTTTGGTACATTGATTTTCTATTAAGGCCAAATGTACATGTAAAAAGGCTTAACATTTTGGGTTTATTTGGGTTTGCAAAAAGAACCCAATAGGTGACCTAACCTAAGTTCCCTTTTATCTTTAAAAGTGTGTGTTTTGTATGAAATCAATAGTTTTCATTCGTTTAGTTGTGAGTTTGCTTGGCATAAAATTTTACAAAAATAATGTGAAAGCAATTATGATCTAATCTATGCATAATGATAGAGAATAAAGCACCACTTCTTGATTTGCTTCATTTTTATAAGATTTTTGAAATTGAATGTGATGCATTAGGCATTGGGATTGGGGGAGTTATCATGCAAGAGAAACAACCTATTGCACCTGTTAGGACTTTAGAAACATGGCAGCATTACCATTGGCCCAAGACTTTGTAATTCATACTGATCATGAGTCTTTAAAATACTTGAAGGGACAAGGTAAGTTGAATAAGAGACATGCAAAATGGGTTGAGTTTATTGAAACTTTTCCTCATGTAATTCAATACAAATCAGGTGAGGAAAATGTTGTTGCTGACACATTGTCACGTAGGTACATATTGATTAGCACTTTGAGCATTAAGTTGTTGGGGTTTAAGCACATTATTGATTGTACGCTAATGATGCTGACTTTAGAAACAAATATGCTACATGTGAGAAAGCTGCCTTTAGAAAGTTCTATAGACATGAGGGGTATTTGCTTAGAGTAAATAAGCTTTGTATTCCTCAAGGGTCTATGAGAGCATTACTTGTGAGAGAAGCTCATAGGGGTGATTTAATGGGACACTTTGGCATTCAAAAGAATTTTGATGTTTTAAATGAACCCTTCTTTTGGCCACATATGAAAATGGATGTCGAATGAATCTGTGCTAAGGGTATTATCTGTAAACAAGCTAAGTCTAGGGTTTTTCCCCATGGAAAGTATATGCCCTTAAAAATTCCTTGTGAACCTTGGACCAACATTTCTATGAATTTTATTCTTAGGTTACCTAGGTCCAAGAAAGGCCGAGATTGTATTATTGTCGTAGTTGACAGGTTTTCAAAGATGGCACATTTCATTGCTTGCACCAAAATGGACGATGCCACACACATTGCAGTCTTATTTTTTAAAGAGATTGTTTGCCTACATGGAGTGCTGAAGAGTATTGTGTTAGATTGTGATGCAAAATTTTTGAGCCATTTTTGGAAGACATTGTGGGTAAGCTTGGAACAAAGTTGTTGTTTTCTATAACTTACCATCCACAAACCGATGGACAAACTAAGGTAGTAAATAAAACTCTTGGTACATTGTTGCGTGCTGTTATTGGTAAGAACTTTAGAACCTAGGAAGAATGTTTGCCTTTTATGGAGTTTACCTATAATTGTGTTGTTCATAGTGCTATAGGTTATTCTCCTTTTGAGCTTGTTTATGGTTTTAATCTATTATCTCCTTTGGATTTAGTACCATTGCCTATACAGGATAGGGTTAATTTAGATGGGAAAAAGAAGGCTAAAGTGGTTAGGCAACTTCATGAGAAAGTTAGGCCTAACATTGAGAGAAAAACCAAACAATATGAAACATAACCTAACAAAGGTCATAGGCATATCATTTTTGAACCTAGTGATTGTGTTTAGGTACATTTGCAAAAGGATAGATTTCCTATGGGAAGTCAAAGTTGCAACCAAGGGGAGATGGTCCTTTTCAAGTGGTGGCAAGAGTCAACGATAATGCATATAAACTCGACTTGCCAGGTGAGTATAATGTGAGTGCAATAATTAAAGTTTCTGACCTTTCTCCTTTTCTCTTTGATGATGGAGGTGCTGATTTGAGGACAAATCATTTTGAGGAGAGTGGGAATGATGGAAGCCATATTATACCAGCTTAAATCAACAAGGGAGTTGATACTTTGCAAAACCTTTGAGGACCAATGACAAGGGCTAGAAAATAAAGGAAGCTTTCAACAACTTGTTATGCGACATTTATTATCAAGAGGTTGCTAGGTACGAGTTAAGGATGATGGAGGCTTCACCAGGGCTTGCAAATGTATCATCTATGGAGGAATTTGAGAACCATGGCCTTGGGAAGGAAGTTGGATTTGGGAGCCCATATTTGGGTATTTAAATGGATTATTTTCATGGAATATATTGTTATGTAGTGGGTTCAACGAATTTTAGGATCTTAATGTGTTATTTTCATAGGTTTTTATTATTATTTAGTGGGTTGGACGAATTTCCTTAATAAGTCCATCTTATTAGCTAGGGTTTTGGGGTTTATCATATAAAAGTGTGTTGGTTCAATAGACTTATCTTCTTCAATGTTGTTGTTAGAAGTGGCATCTGAATCTTATAGTTCTAGTTCTTGGTTGTTTATAATCATTGGCTCAAAACTCCAAATCCCATAACCTTTGTTAGAACGGTCCTATACCAACATTGGTGTTGGGTTCCGTTTACATATAATCACAGTTCAAGTCAGAACCCAATAGGTGACATGACCTAAGATCCCATTTATCTTTAAAAGTGAGTGTTTTGTATGAAATCAATGGTTTTCATTTGTTTGGTTAAATTTGACAAAAATAATATTAAAGCAATTATGATCTAGTCTAGATATAATGATAGATAACAAAGCGCTAATCAAGTACAACAAAGCAAGTATTCCCATGATCTTCCATGAGGAATTGGTGGTCCAAAGACAAGGTCAAGAACAAAGTGGATAAAGGAGGATTTACAAGGATTAATCATGGATATACAAGACAAAAAGGGTGCTTTAGATGATTATAGGACTACACTAGATGTTTCCAATGCTACACCAAGGATAATCACTCATTTTTATGTACAAGATGATGAGCAAGGCTTTAAACTTGAAGGACAATACTTAATGCCCGTGATATAAGTCCAAGTTGTTTGACCAATCAAAGGAAAGGCTTGATATGCTTTTTGAGTTGTATAAAATGCCTAATTTTTCTTGTTTTTGGTAGATTGATTTTTTGTTAAGGCCAAATATACTTGTAAAAGGACTCAACGTTTTGGGTTCATCTGGGTTAGCAAAAGGATCCCAATAGGTGACATGACTTAAGATCCCTTTTATCTTTAAAAGTGTGTGTTTTGTATGAAATCAATAGTTTTCATTCGTTAATTGTGAGTTTGCCATGTATAAAATTTTAAAAAAATAAAGTCAAAGCAATTATGATCTAGTCTACACATAATGATAGAGAATAAAGCACTAATCAAGTACAACAAAACAAGTATTCCCATGATCTTCCACAAGGAATCAGTAGTCCAAAGACAAGGTCAGGAACAAAGTGGAGGAAAGAGGATTTACAAGGCTTAATCATCGATGTACAAGACAAAAAGGGTGCTGTAGATGATTCTAGGAACTTTTCTAGATGTTTCCAATGCTACGCTATGGATAATCACTTATCTTTATGTGCAACATGATGAACAAGGCTTTGAACTTGAACAACAATACTTGAAGCCTATAATATAAGTCCAAATTAAATGACTAATCCAAGGAAAGGCTTGATCTACTTTCTGAGTTATATAAAATGTCCAATTTTTCTTGTTTTTAGTATATTAATTTTCAGTTAAGGCCTAATGTACTTGTAAAAAGGCTCAATGTTTTGGGTTTATTTGAGTTTGCAAAAAGAACCCAATAGGTGACCTTACCTAAAATCCCATTTATCTTAAAATGTGTGTATTTTGCAAGAAATCTATAGTTTTCATTTGTTTAGTTGTGAGTTTGTCTAAAATAAATTTGGACAAAAATAATGTCACAACAATTATGATCTAATCTCCACATAATGACAGAGGATAAAGCGCCAATCAAGTACAAAAAGCAAGTATTCCCATGATCTTCCAATAGGAATTGGTAGTCTAAAGACAAGGGCAAGAAAAAAGTGCATGAAAGAGGATTTACAAAGCTTAATCATGGATATACATGAGAAAAAGGGTGCTCTAGATTATTCTAGGAATATTCTAGTTGTTTCCAAAGCTACGCCAAGGATAATCACTCATCTTTAATTGCAAGTTGATGAAAAGGCTTTGAACTTGAGGAATAATACTTAAAGCCCAAGCTATAAGTCTAAATTTTATGACCAATCCAAGGAAACACTTGATGTGCTTTTTGAGTTGTATAAAAAGTCCAATTTGTTTTTATTTTGGTAGACTGATTTTCAGTTAATGCCAAATGTATATGTAAAAATAGTAAACATTTTTTAATCATTTTGGCTTGCAAAAAGAACCTAATAGGTGACATGACCTAAGAACCCTTTTATCTTAAAAAGTTTGTGTTTTGTATGAAATCCATAGTCTTCATTTGTTTAGTTGTTTATTTGCCTAGAATAAATTTTGACAAAAAATAATGTCAAAGCAATTATGATCTAATCTACACATAATGATAGAGAACAAAGTGCTAATAAAGTATAATAAAGCAATTATTCACATGATCTTTCACAAGGAATCAGTAGTCGAGAGAGACAAGGTCAGAAACACAATGGATGATATAGGATTTAGATGATCCCGAATGTGAATGTAAAAATGCTCAAATTTTTTGGTTCTTTTATGCATGCAAAAAGAACCCAATAGGTGACTTGACCTAAGATCCCTTTCATCTTTAAAAGTGTGTATTTTTTTTTTATGAAATCAATAGTTTTCATTCATTTAGTTGTAACTTTGCCTAGTATAAAATTTGACAAAAATAATGTTAAAGCAATTATGATCTAATCTACACATAATGAGAGTGGAAAGAAGATCAAAGTATTGAGGTCAGATCAAGGCACTGAATTTACAAATAGACCTTTTGAAGATTACCTTGAGAAGCATGGAATTCACCATCAAATGGCAACAACAAGAACATCTCAACAGAATGGGGTGGTAGAGAGGAAAAATAGAGCTGTGGTTAAAATGGCAAGAACTCTACTGCTGGAATCCAAGCTTCACACAAGATTTGGATAGAAGCAACATTTACAGCCATGCACTTATTAAGGCCCAATACTGATAAGACTCCATATGAGCTATGGAGTGGGAACAAGACAACAGCCAAATATCTTAGAATTTTTGGTAGCCTATGTTTTGCAAAGAACAAGGAGCAAAAGTTGGGAAAATTCCATGCTAGGTTAGATGAAGGCATCTTTGTGGGATACTTAGCAAAGACAAAAGGTTACAGAGTTTTTCTGCATAAACTAGGAAAAGTGGTCACTTCCAGTGATGTGAGAATAGATGAAAACTAGAAAACAATGAATAATGGAGAAGTTAAGGACAGTGAAGAAGATGACTTCAAGATAGATGAAGAATCTTACCAACATGAAGAAGAGGGAAAAGAAGTAAGTTCCGACTTAGAGAAGAGTGAGTCTGAAGATGAAGAAAGAGATTCTATTACAACTAAGACTGTGCAAGAGAGAAAGACAAAGAAAACATGGTCCAGTGCTCATCAAGGAAATCTGATCATATGTGACCCATCAACAAGAGTTACAACAAAAAGAAAAATTGTGGGAGCTACTACTTTACTCTCACAAGTTGAACCTAAATTTGTTGAAGAGGCTGCACAAGACAAAGCCTGGGTCAAAGCTATTAATGAGGAGCTGGATCAAATCGAGAAGAATGAAACATGGGAGCTGGTTCCAAGACCCAATAACAAGAATGTCATAAGAACAAAAGACAATTGTCAGAGAAGTATGGCTGCTTGTGCAACATGTACTCAGGTGATATGGATGCAAAGACAATTGGCAGAGTTGGGTGTTGAAGTGAAGTTACCAGTGAGTGTACTTTGTGATAATCAAAGTGCAATTGATCTTAGCAAGAATCCACTTCAATAGTTAAAGAGCAAGCATATTGACATCCGGTATCACTTTATCAAGGATCAAGTGGAACAGGGCAAAATTCAGTTGGAATATGTTGGCATTAAAGATCAAATTTTAGATATTCTAACCAAAACTCTGTCCATAAAGCTATTTGAAAAGCACAGAATGAGTTTGTCTGAGTAAATGCCCCCTCAAGCCTAAAGTTTAGGTGAATTCTCCATCTCTACTTTGCAGGTTTTTCAGAAACAACAGTGTAGGGGGAGCTGTTAAGGAAGGGGGAGTGCATATTTAAGGGGAGTTGGTAATTGCTGCATAATGGCTTTTGTTGTGAGTGTTGCCAACAATTACAAAGGGGGAGATTGTTGTTCCCACAGCCTTGTATGGGTTGTAATTGTTGTCAACCAGATTTAATGCAAGAATAGAATAGTAATATGAAGTCACATGGAGGAGCAAGAAAGGAAATCCACCATAGCTCAAGTAAGCCCTACTAGGGTTTTCATAGAAGGCAATATATAAACCGAGAATTATCCCTTTTTACGGCACACACCAGAAAAAGGGTACACGGATACAAACCAGAAAAGGGAGAAATGAGACACCGGTGACACCAAAAATGTTGGGGATATAGATCAGAATCCATGAGACTAGAAAGGTGTAGCTACCATAAGATAGTGAGACTTGGAGAAGGGGAGATGTTAGAGCAGACCAGACCTGGAAACTGTGAGAGGTGAGAGCAGATCAGGACCAGAGAAGACGTGAGACTAGCGAAGCATGCAATAGGTGAGACCAGACCAGAATGTGAGACTAGGTGAGACCTGGAAACATGAGACCAGGTGAGACTAGGCCTGACCAGAACGGTGAGACCAGTTGAGACCTGGAAACATGAGATCAGGTGAGACCAGACCAGACCTGGATCGGGTGAGACTAGACCAGACCTAGAACTGGTGAGACTAGATCAGACCTGGAGCAGGTGAGACCAAGTGAGAGCAGAACAGAAACATGCGACGGTGTGAGCAGACCAGAAACATGCAACAGTGAGAGCAGACCATAAATGTGCAATCGTGAAAAATAGACTAGAAATGTGGGAGACGAGAAAAGGGTGAAACACTGTGAGACTAGGTGAGGCGTGAGACCAGAAAAGGGTGAAACAGGTGACACCAAAACACACTAAAAGACCAGAATTGGTGAGACCAAAAAAGGGTGAAACAGGTGACACCAGAACACACCAGAAGACCAGAATTGGTGAGACCAGAAAGGGTGAAACATGTGACATCAGAACACACCGTGAGACCCAGAATAGGTGAGACCAGAAAAGGGTGAAATGGTGAGATGGTGAGATAGTGAGACCAGGAGTTGTGTGAGACAACCTAGAGAAGAAATTCGGTGAAGTATTTGAGAGAACTCAATGAATTTTTTAGATTTCTTCAAGAGAGGTTAGAGAGTGTTTTGGTGATCTTCCAAGCTATAGTGAAGCAGCCTATTCAAATCAAACAGAGGCAACATAAGCTAAAAGAAGGTTAAACACAGTAAGTGACACTCTTTGTATTGTGATTGCTTTGTATTTGCATTGGTGAAAGGAGTAGAATATTATGACATCCATTGTAATCATAAGGAATACGACATTGGTGTTCTCAAGTATAGTGGATTGAAGCCCTTCAGCCAAGCTCTATTGTAAGGTCTTCACATATTTTGATTTGTTCTTCAAATCTTCTCTTTAAGACAATATGTTTAGCCCTTATTTCATCCTTTTGACTTTTAGCTTCCTCAGACTTTGTTTAACTTGTTTTATATGGGCTTCCAGCCTTCTTATGGTTTTGCCCCTTCTGATTATCTCCTTTAAAGCTACTTCCAGCTCAGCTTTAAGATTTGGCTCTTCTTTATCAACCTCCTCTTCCTCTTCAGAGGTTGAACTACCACCTTAAGCTGATGCCATAAAGGCATACTCATTTGATGATTCTTCATGTTCCTCCTCATCAACTTCTTTTATTTGACTCACATAACTCTTGAATGAGCCTCTTTTCTTCTTCTGTGGGTTGGTAGTCTTCTTACTAAACTTCTTTGATTTGAGTGATGATCTTTTCCATCTTGGATTCTGATCATCATCACCATCCTTATCTTCATCATCAAGTTTCACTCTGCACCGAGAAGTCAAGTGTCCAGTGTGCCCACACTGATAACATCTCAAGGACAATTGTCCTTTTCCCTTCTTATACCTCCTTTTGAATTTCCTTTTGAAGTAAGCCAACACTTTACTTTCACTTTCTTCCTCCTCCTCATCATCATCCTCCCTGGATGATTCTTCTTCTTCTTTTATCTCCAAGTGCTTCATAGCTTTGAAAGCTGCCTCCTTTGATACCTTTGTTGTTACAAAGCTTTCAACTGACTTTATCCTTATCTCATATGCAATACGATTGCACTGGGGATCATGCAGAGACATAGAATTAAGATCTCAACTCTCCCCTATGGCTACCACCATTGAGGCAAACCACTCAGGTAGAATTCTCAAAATTTTCTTCACAATAGATGAGTCCTTATTCTTCCCATGACTTCTAAGGTCATTTACAGCATTAATGATGCTAGTGAAGAAACTTCTCAGTATGCTGAACAATTCAAACTTCTAGATCCCTTCAAACTAGTACACCAAGCTGTTAGACTTTAAAATGGTGAACCAAGCTTTGATACCAATTGAAGTTCTTGACTCTCCCTAGGATCTACTAGTTTATGATACTGAGAGGGGAGGTGAATCAGTATCACCACAATTCACAATTAGCAGGTAAATGAACAACTTCAACGTCTTCTTAAAAGTGAACTCTTTCTCAAACTCGACTAAGGTGGATCTATTGCTACCTACTAATCACAATAGTTCCCAAAGTCACCTTTCAGACACCTTGCCTAATAGACAATTCAGATGTTCTTGCTTAGGTCTTCATTAGGTTATGGGTTGGCTGATACTTTAGCTGTGTTCACAACTCAATTCAAAACACAGAACAAAAAGCAAATTAAGGATACACGAGATTTACGTGGTTCTGTCAATGTGACATACATCCACGGTGGTAAGGACACTCCCTTATTGAGACTATCCACTATAGTTGAGAATTCTAGTTACAATGGATGTCTTAATCCTCTGCTCTTTTCACTATTACAATTACTAAGCAAGTACAATACAAAGAGTGTCGCTTACTGTGTCTATCCTTCTTCTAGCTTGTCTTGCCTCTGTTGAATTGAAAGGCTACTCCACTACCGCTTAGAAGTTCACCACAATGCTCTCTAACCTTTCTTGAAGAAATTTGGAAATATGTTGAGTTGTTCAATGCTTTGCCAAATTTCTTCTATATGTGGTCTCATACAACTCCTGCTTTGACCATCTCATAGTCTCACCCATCTCCTTGCCCCATGATCTCACTCTCTCACACCTCACCTATCCGTTTCTCACCTCCTTTGGCAGTATCAGATTTTCTCCCTCCTCTGCCAATCACTATTCATCAGCCGTCCACCCTCTGTTCTGGCTGTATTGGGTTTTTTTCTTTTGTCCTGTCTATTGTCTAGTCATCCAGCCCCTTTAGCCATCTCCTCTTTTCTCTATTTTTGTCAACCATTTTTTGTTTAGCTCTGCTTCGGTCATCTTTTCTTTGGCCATCTCTCTATTTTTCTCTCTTTATTACTGATGGTATTTTTGTTCCGTGTTTTCTCTCCTTCCCTAGTGGTTTGTTTTGGCTTTATCGGGTTTTTCCTCTCATTCTTCATCACTCTGATTTGGCCATATGTGTCTTTGCCGTCCACCCGCCTTCGGTCGTCACTATCTATTTTTCCATTGATCCATTTCTCTATTTTGTCGTGTCGTGCTTTCTCTCTCACCATCCAGTCGTGTCAACCCGTTTCTCTCTCTTGCCGTGTCCTGCTTTCTCTCTCACCATCCAGTCGTGATGTCCGTTTCTCTCTCTCTCTTGCAGTGTTGTCTCCTCGCCAACCCCTAGTGTGCCAGTGGTGTGTCGTTCCTCATAGGTTTCTCTCTCTTGCCATCACACGGTTTTCTCCTTGTTGTGTTGGATTTTTCTCTTTTGCAGCAGCCCCTGTTCTACCATAAACATCTCGAATTTTCGTTTTGTTACTACCAACCACCCTTTTATTTTTGACGACAACTTCTCATCTTCTCCCTTTTTCTCTCCTTCATCTGACAGCTACTTTGTTTTCTCTCTCTTATCTCCGACGACGGCTGCCCCTAATAGGGCAAATTTACTGTCTTGCCCATACTCAAACCCTAACAGGGCGAATTCACTATCTTGCCCTTCCATGTGACTTTTATGTTGTTGCCCCTCTATGTAGCTTTTACCTTCTTGCCCTTCCACATGGCTTTACTTCCTTGCACATTTAATCCTAGTACACAACAATTACAACCTATACAAGGCTATGGGAACAATAATTGAGTTGTAAACACAGCTAAAGAGTCATCAAACCCATAACCTAAAACAAAACTTAGTCAAGAACAACCGATTTGTCTAATAGGCAAGGTGTCTGAAAGGTAACTTTTGGGACTATTGTGATCAGTAGGTAACAATAGATCTACCTTAGTTGAATCTGGGAAAGAGTTCATTTTTGGCTTGAGTTATCAGAGTTTTTTTTTAAGGGTGTGATACTGATTCACCTCCCTCTCAGTATCAAAGACTAGTAGATCCTAGGATGAAGTTGGCAACTTCAAAGATGACGAACAAGGCTTTGAACTTAAAGAACAAAACTTGATGCCCACGATATAAGTCGAAGTTGTATGACCAATCTATGGAAAGGCTTGATCTCCTTTCTGAGTTATATAAAATGCCTAATTTTTCTCATTTTTAGTAGATTGAATTTTTGTAAGCCCAAATGTAAAATTAAAAGGGCTCAACATTGCGGTTCATTTGGGTTTACAAAAAGAACCCAATAGCTGACATGAACTAAGATCTCTTTTATCTTTAATAGCACATATTTTGTATGAAATCAATAGTTTTCATTCATTTATTTGTGACTTTTCCTAGTATAAAATTTGACAAAAATAATGTCAAACTAATTATGATCTAATCTACACATAATGATATAGAATAAAGTGCTAATCAAGTACAACAAAGCAAGTATTCCCACGGTGTTCCATGAGGAATATAGTCCAAAGACAAGGTTAGGAACAAAGTGTATGAAAAAGGATTTACAAGGCTTAAATATACATGACAAAAAGGGTGCTCTAGATGATTTTAGGGCTCTTATAGAAGTATCCAATGCTACACCAAGGATAATCACTTAACTTTAACTGCAAGATGATGAACAAGGCTTTGAACTTGAAGAATAATACTTGAAGCCCAATGTATAAGTCCAAGTTGTATGAAACGCTTGATTTGCCTTTTGAGTTGCATGAAAAGTCCAATTTCTTTTGTTTTTGGTAGATTAATTTTCATTTAATGCCAAATTTACATGTAAAAACGGTTAATGGTTTTCGTTCATTTGGGCTTGCAAAAAGACCCCAATAGGTGACCTGACCTACGATACCTTTTATCTTAAAAAGTGAGAGTTTTGTGTGAAATCTATGGTTTTCATTTGTTTATTTATAAGTTTGCCTAGAATAAACTTGGAAAAAAATAATGTCAAAGTAATTATGATCTAATGTACACCTAATGATAGAGAATAGAGCACTAATCAAGTACAAGAAAGCAAGTATTCCCATGATCTTCCATAAGGAATTAGTCGTCCAAAGACATGGTCAGGAACAAAGTGGATGAAAGAGGCAAGGCTTAGTTATGGATGGACATGGCAAAAAGGGTGGTGTAGATGATTCTAGGACTATTCTAGATGCTTCTAATGCTATGCCAAGTATAATCAATTATCTTTATGTGCAAGATGATGAATAAGGCTTTGAACTTGAAGAATAATACTTGATGCCCACGATATAAGTTGAAGTTGTATGACTAATCCAAGGAAAGGCTTCATGTACTTTTTGAGTTGTAGAAAAAGTCCAATTTATTTTTTTGGTAGATTGATTTTTAGATAATCCCGAAAGTGAATGTAAAAATGCTCAACATTTTTGGTTCTTTTGTGCATCCAAAAATAACCCAATTGGCGACTTGACCTAAAATCCATTTTATCTTTAAAACTCTGTGTTCTTTATGAAATCTATTGTTTTCATTTGTTTAATTATGAGTTTGCATGGAATAAATTGTGACAAAAATAATGTCAAAGCAATTATGATATAATCTACACATAATGATAGAGAATAAAGCGCTAATCAAGTACAACAAAGCATGTATTGCCATGATCTTCGACTTGGAATTAGTAGTCCAAAGACAAAGTCAAGAACAAAGTGGATGAAAGAGGATTTGCAATGCTTAATCATGGATGTACATGACAAAAAGTGTGATGTAGATGATTTTAGGACTATTCTAGATGTTTCCAATGCTATGCCAAGGATAATCACTTACCTTTAAGTGCAAGATGATGAACAAGGCTTTGAATGTGAAGAACAATATTTGATGCCAATGATATAAGTCCAAGATGCATGACCAATCTAAGGAAAGGCTTGATCTCATTTCTGAGTTGTATAAAATGCCCAATTTTTCTTATTTTTAGTAGATTGATTTTCAGTAAGCCCAAATGTAAATGTAAAAGGGCTCAACATTGCGGGTTCATTTGGGTTTGCAAAAGGAACCTAATAGCCTACATGACCTAAGATCCCTTTTATCCTTAAAAGTGTGTGTTTTGTATGAAATCAATTGTTTTCATTCATTTCGTTGTGACTTTGCCAAGTATAAAATTTGACAAAAATAATGTGAAAGCAATTATGATTTAATCTACACATAATGATAAAAAACAAAGTGCTAATCAAGTAACACAAAGTAAGTATTCCCATGATGTTCCGTGAGGAATTGATAGTCTAAAGACAAGGTCAGGAGCAAAGTGTATGAAAGAGGATTTACAAAGCTTAATTATGGATATACATGACAAAAAGGGTGCTCTAGATGATTTTAGGACTATTTTAGAAGTTCCCAATGCTACGCCAAGGATAATCACTTATCTTTAATTTCAAGATTATGAACGAGGCTTTGAACTTGAAGAATGATACTTGAAGCCCAAGGTATAAGTCCAAGTTGTATGACCAATCCAAGGAAACGCTTAATTTCCCTTTTGAGTTGTATGAAAAGTCCAATTTGTTTTGTTCTTTATAGATTCATTTTCAGTTAATGCCAAATGTACATGTAAAAATGGTCAATGTTTTTTGTTCATTTAGGCTTGCAAAAAGACCCCAATAGGTGACCTGGCCTACGATCCCTTTTATCTTAAAAATGAGAGTTTTGTGTGAAATCTATAGTTTTCATTTGTTTATTTGTGAGTTTGCCTAGAATAAACTTGGAAAAAAATAATGTCAAAGTAATTATGATCTAATGTACACCGAATGATAAAGAATATAGTGCTAATCAAGTACAAGAAAGCAAGTATTCCCATGATCTTCCATGAGGAATTAGTAGTCCAAAGACATTGTCAGGAAAAAAGTGGATGAAAGAGGATTTACAAGGCTTAATCATGGATGGACATGACAAAAAGGGTGTTGTAGATGATTCTAGGACTATTCTAGATGTTTCTAATGCTATGCCAAGTATAATCAATTATCTTTATATGCAAGATGATGAATAAGGCTTTGAACTTGAAGGACAATACTTGATGCCCACGATATAAGTCGAAGTTGTATGACCAATCCAATTTTGTTTTGGTAGATTGATTTGTAGATAATCCCAAATGTGAATGTAAAAGTGCTTAACGTTTTTGGTTCTTTTGTGCATGCAAAAAGAGCCCAATGGGTGACTTGACCTAAGATCCCTTTTGTCTTTAAAACTCTGTGTTCTTTTATGAAATCCATTGTTTTCATTTGTTTAATTGTGAGATTGCATGGAATAAATTGGGACAAAAATAATGTCAAAGCAATTATGATATAATCTTCAAAGTGCTAATCAAGTATAACAAAGCACGTGTTGCCATGATCTTCCACTAGGAATCGGTATTCCAAAAACAAAGTGAAGAACAACGTGGATGAAAGATGATTTACAATGCTTAATCATGGATGTACATGACAAAAAGTGTGATGTAGATCATTCTAGGACTATTCTAGATGTTTCCAATGCTATGCCAACGATAATCAGTTACCTTTAAGTGGAAGATGATGAACAAGGCTTTCAATGTGAAGAAAAATACATGATACCAATGATATAATTTGATGTTGTATAAGTAATCTAAGGAAAGGCTTGATCTCATTTCTAAGTTGTATAAAATGCCCAAATTTTCTTATTTTTGGTAGATTGATTTTTTGTTAAGGACAAATGTAAATGTAAAAAGGCTCAACATTGCGGGCTCATTTGGGTTTGCAAAAAGAACGGAATAGTTGACATGACCTAAGATCCCTTTTATCTTTAAAAGTCTGTATTTTGTATGAAATCAATAGTTTTCATTCATTTAGTTGTGACTTTGTCCAGTATAAAATTTGACAAAAATAAAGTGAAAGCAATTATGATCTAATCTACACATAATGATAGAGAACAAAGCACTAATGAAGTACAACAAAGTAAGTATTCCCATGATCTTCCATGAGGAGTCAGTAGTCCAAAGACAAGGTTAGGAACAAAGTGTACGAAAGAGGATTTACGAGGCTTAATCATGGATATACAAGACAAAAAGGGTGCTCTAGATGATTTTAGGACTCTTATAGAAGTTTCCAATACTACGCCCAGGATAATCACTTATCTTTAATTACAAGATGATGAACAAGGCTTCGAACTTGATGAATAATACTCGAAGCCCATGGTCTAAGTCCAAGTTGTATGACCAATCCATGGAAATGCTTGATGTGCTTTTTGAGTTGTATAAAAAGTCCAATTGGTTTTTTTTGGTAGCTTGATTTTTAGATAATCCTGAATGCAAATGTAAAATTTATCAATGTTTTTCATTCTTTTATGCATGCAAAAAGAACCCAATAGGCAACTTGACCTTAGATCCCTTTTATCTTTAAAACTCTATATTTTTTTATGAATTCCAAAGTTTTCATTTATTTAATTGTGAGTTTGCAAGGAAACAATTGGGACAAAAATAATGTCAAAGCAATTATGATATAATCTACACATAATGATAGAGAATAAAGAGCAAATCAAGTACAACAAAGCAAGTATTCCCATGATCTTCCACTAGGAATCGGTAATCCAAAGATGAAGGCAAGAACAAAATGGAAGAAAGAGGATTTACAAGGCTTAATCATGGATGTACATGACAAAAAGTGTGTTGTAGATTATTCTAGGACAATTGTTCATGTTTCCAATGCTACGCCAAGGATAATCACTTACCTTTAACTACAAAATGATGAACAAGGCTTTGAATGTGAAGAATAATACTTGATGCCAATGATATAAGTCTAAGTTGTATGACCAGTCCAAGGAAAGGCTTGATCTCCTTTCTTAGTTGTATAAAATGCCTAATTTTTCTTATTTTTGTTAGATTGATTTTCTATTAATGCCAAATGTAAATGTAAAAAGGCTCAATATTACTGGTTCATTTGGGTTTGCAAAAAGAACCCAATAGCTGACATGACCTAAGATCCCTTTTATCTTTAAAAGTTTGTGTTTTGTATGAAATCAATAGTTTTCATTCATTTAATTGTGACTTTGCCTAATATAAAATTTGACAAAAATAGTGTTAAAGCAATTATAATCTAATCTACACATAATGATAAAAAACAAAGAGCTAATGAAGTACAACAAAGCAAGTATTCCCACGATCTTCCATGAGGAGTCAGTAGTCCAAAGACAAGGTCAGGAACAAAGTGTATGAAAGTTGATTTACAAGGCTTAATTGTGGATATACATGAAAAAAAGGGTGCTCTAGATGATTTTAGGACTCTTATAAAAGTTTCCAATGCTACGCCAAGGATAATCACTTATCTTTAATTGCACGATGATGAACAAAGCCTTGAACTTGAAGAATAATACTTGAAAACCAAGGTATAAGTCGAAGTTGCGTGACCAATCCAAGGAAACGCTTGATCTGCTTTTTGAGTTGTATGAAAAGACCAATTTGTTTTGTTTTTGGTAGATTGATTTTCAGTTAATGCAAAATGCACAAGTAAAAATGGTCAATGTTTTTGGTAGATTGATTTTCAGTTCATTTGAGCTTGCAAAAGGACCCTAGTAGCTGACATGACCTAAGATCCCTGTTATCTTAAAAAAGTGATTGTTTTGTGTGAAATTCATAGTTTTCATTTGTTTATTTGTGAGTTTG
>JAHLGO010000169.1:5050045-5134667 GCA_020615895.1 Ceriops decandra | reverse complement strand
AATAATTATCTTAAATGGGAAGATACTCCTTTTCCTGTAACGATTATTCTTAATAGGGGAAGATATATATACACATATTCCTTTCCTGTAACCATTACCTTAAATAGGAAGATCCTCCCTTTCTGCAATAATTATCTTAAATGGGAAGATACTCCTTTTCCTGTAACGATTATTCTTAATAGGGGAAGATATATATACACATATTCCTTTCCTGTAACCGTTACCTTAAATAGGAAGATCCTCCCTTTCTGCAATAATTATCTTAAATGGGAAGATACTTCTTTTCTTGTAACGATTATTCTTAATAGGAAGATACTCCTCTTCCTGTAACGTTTATTCTTAATAGGGAGAGTGGAGGGATTTTAAACCCGATGACCCAAATTACCGTTATGCCTAACCGACCATCATATTAGGCCTTTTATTTTGAGTCATACTTTAAATGACATGAGCCACTCATGTTAATTAATTTAACAAACATAGTGCTAATCAAGTACAACAAAGCAAGTATTCCCATGATCTTCCACGAGGAATCGGTAGTCTAAAGACAAGGATAGGAACAAAGTGTATAAAAGTTGATGTACAAGGCTTAATTATGGATATACATGACAAAAAGGGTGCTCTAGATGATTTTAGGACTCTTATAAAAGTTTTCAATGCTATGCCAAGGATAATCACTTATCTTTAATTGTAAGGTGATGAACAAGGCTTTGAACTTGAAGCCCAAGGTATAAGTTCAAGTTGTATGACCAATCCAAAGAAACACTTGATCTGCTTTTTCAGATGTATGAAAAGTCCAATTTGTTTTGTTTTTGGTAGATTGATTTTCAGTTAATGCAAAATGCACATGTAAAAATGGTCAATGATTTTCGTTTATTTGGGCTTGCAGAAGGACCCCAGTAAGTGACCTGACCTAAGATCCTTGTTATCTTAAAAGGTGACTATTTTGCGTGAAATTCATAGTTTTCATTTGTATATTTGCAAATTTGCCTAGAATAAACTTGGAAAAAAATAATGTCAAAGAAATTATGATCTAATGTACAGCTAATGCTAAAGAATAAAGAGCTAATCAAGTACAAGAAAGCAAGTATTCCTATGATCTTCCATGAGGAATCGGTAGTCCAAGGGCAAGTTCAGGAACAAAGTGGATGAAGGAGGATTTACAAGGCTTAATAATGGATGGACATGACAAAAAGTGTGCTGTAGATGATTCTATGACTTTTCTAGATGTTTCCAATGTTACGGTAAGGATAATCAATTAACTTTAAGTGCATGATGATGAACAAGGCTTTGAACTTAAAGAACAATACTTGATGCCAATGATATAAGTCCAAGTGGTATAACCAATCCAAGGAAAGGGCCAATCTCCTTTCTGAGTTGTATAAAATGCCCAATTTTTCTTATTTTTGGTAGATTGATTTTCTGTTAAGGCCAAATGTAAATGTAAAAAGGCTAAACGTTGCAGGTTCATTTGGTTTTGCAAAAAAAACCCCATAGCTGACATTACCTAAGATCCCTTTTATCATTAATAGCCCGTATTTTGTATGAAATCAATAGATTTCATTTATTTAGTTGTGACTTTGCCTGGTATAAAATTTGACAAAAATAATTTCAAACTAATTATGATCTAATCTACACATAATGATATAGAACAAAGTGCTAATCAAGTACAACCAAGCAAGTATTCCCATGTTCTTCCATGAGGAATCGATAGTCCAAAGACAAGGTCAGGAACAACGTGTATGAAAAAGGATTTACAAGGCTTAATCATGGATATGCTTGACAAAAAAGGTGCTCTAGATGATTTTAGGGCTCTTATAGATGTTTCCAATGCTATGCTAAGGATAATCACTTATCTTTAATTGGAAGATGATGAACATGGCTTTGAACTTGAAGAATAATACTTGAAACCCAAGTTATAAGTCCAAGTTGTATGACCAATCCAAGGAAACCCTTGATCTGCTTTTTCTGTTGTATGAAAAGTCCAATTTTTTTGTCTTTAGTAGATTGATTTTCTGTTAATTCCAAATGTTCATGTAATAATGGTCAATGTTTTTATTTCATTAAGGCTTGCAAAAAGACCTAGTAGGTGACTTGACCTAACGTCCTTGTTACCTTTAAAAGTGACTGTTTTGTGTGAAATTCATAGTTTTCATTTGTTTATTTGTGTGTTTGCCTTGAATATACTTGGAAAAAAATAATGTCAAAGAAATTATGATAATGACAGAGAATAGAGCACTAATCAAGTACAACAATGCAAGTATTCCCATGATCTTCCATGAGGAATCGGTTGTCCAAGGACAAGTTTAGGAACAAAGTGCATGAAAGAGGATTTACAAGGCTTAATCATGGATGGACATGACAAAAAGGGTGCTGTAGATGATTCTAAGACTTTTCTAGATGTTTCCAATGCTACGGTAAGGATGATCAATTATCTTTAAGCGCAAGATGATGAACAATCCTTTGAACTTCAAGAACAATACTTGATGCCTATGATATAAGTCCAAGTTGTATGACCAATCCAAGGAAAGGCTTGATGTGCTTTTTGAGTTGTATAAAAAGTCTAATCTATTTTATTTGTGGTAGATTGATTTTTAGATAATTCCGAATGTTAATGTAAAAATGCTCAACGTTTATGGTTCTTTTATGCAAGCAAAAAGAACCCAATAGGTGACTTGACCTAAGATCCCTTTTATCTTTAAAACTCTGTGTTTTTGTTTATGAAATCCAAAGTTTTCATTTGTTTAATTATGAGTTTGCCTGGAATAAATTGGGGCAAAAATAATGTCAATGCAATTATGACATAATCATCACATGATGATAGAGAATAAAGCACTAATCAAGTACAACAAAGCAAGTATTCCCATGATCTTCCACTAGGAATAGGTAGTCCAAAGACAAAGGCAAGAACAAAGTGGAAGAAAGAGAATTTATAAGGTTTAATTATGGATGAACATGAAAAAAATTGTGCTGTAGATGATTCTAGCACTATTCTAGATGTTTCCAATGCTACGCCAAAGATAATTACTTATTGTTAAGTGCGAGATAATGAACAAGGCTTTGAATGTGAGGAACAATACTTGATGACAATGATATAAGTCCAAGTTGTATTATCATCCAAGAAAAGGCTTGATCTACTTTCTAAGTTATATAAAATGACCAATTTTTCTTATTTTTGATAGATTGATTTTATGTTGAGGCCAAATGTACAAGTAAAAAGGCTTAACATTGTGGGTTCATTTGGGTTTGCAAAAAGAACCCAATAATTGACATGACCTAAGATAATCACTTATCTTTAATTGCAAGGTGATAAACAAGACTTTGAACTTTAAGAATAATACTTAAAGCCCAAGGAATAGGTCCAAGTTTATGACCAATCCAAGGAAACACTTGACCTGCTTTTTGTGTTGTATGAAAAGTCCAATTTGTTTTGTTTTTGTTAGATTGATTTTCAATTAATGCCAAATGTACATGTAAAAATGGTCAACATTTTTTGCTCATTTAGGCTTGCAAAAAGACCCCAATATGTCACCTGACATAAGATGCCCTTTATCTTAAAAAGTTAGCATTTTGTGTCAAATCCATAGTTTGCATTTGTTTAGTTGTGAGTTTGCCTGGAATAGACTTGGAGAAAAATAATGTCAAAGTAATTATGAACTAATATACACCTTATGATAGTGATTAGAGCACTAATCAAGTACAAAAAGGTAAGTATTCCCATGATCTTCCATGAGGAATCGGTAGTCCAAAGACAAGGTCAAGAACAATATGGATGAAAGAGGATTTACAAGGCTTAATCGTGGATGTCCATGACAAAAAGGGTGTTGTAGATGATTCAAGGACTATTCTAGATGTTTCCAATGCTATGCCAAGGATAATCAATTATCTTTAAGTGGTGATGAACATGACTTTGAACTTGAAGAACAATACTTGATGCCCATGATATAAGTCCAAGTTTTATGACCAATCCTAGGAAAGACTTGATGTGGTTTTTGAGTTGTATAAAAAGTCCAATTTGTTTTTTTTTTTTGGTAGATTGATTTTTAGATAATCTCGAATGTGAATGTAAAAATGCTCAACGTTTTTGGTTCTTTTGTGCATGCAAAAAGAACCTAATAGGTGACTTGACCAAAGATTCCTTTTATCTTTAAAACTCTGTTTTTTCATGAAATCCAAAGTTTTCATTTGTTTGATTATGAGTTTGCTTGGTTTAAATTGGGACAAAAATAATGTCAATGCAATTATGATATAATCAACACATAATGATAGAGAATGAAGCGCTAATCAAGTACAACAAAGCAAGTATTCCCATGATCCTTCACTAGGAATTGTTTGTCCAAAGACAAAGGTAAGAACAAAGTGGAAGAAAGAGGATTTACAAAGCTTAATCATGGATGTACATGACAAAAAGTGTGTTGTAGATGATTCTAGGACTATTCTAGATGTTTCCAATGCTACGCCAAGGATAATCACTTACCTTTAAGTGCAAGATGAAGTTCTCGACTTCACCCTAGGATCTACTAGTTTGTAATATTGAGAGGGGGGTGAATCAGTATCAACACAATTCGTAATTCACAGGTAAGTGAACAACTTTAACCTCTTCTTAAAAACGAACTCTTTCTCAAACTCGACTAAGGTAGATCTATTGCTACCTACTAATCACAATAGTCCCTAAAGTCACCTTTCAGACACCTTGCCTAATAAACAATTCGGATGTTCTTGTTTAGGTCTTCATTAGGTTATGGGTTAGTTGATACTTGAGTTGCATTCACAACTCAATTCAAAACATAGAGCATAAAATAAATTAAGGACACATGAAATTTATGTGGTTTCGTTAATGTGATGTGCATCCACGTTGGTGGGGACTCTCCCTTACCGAGACTATCCACTATACTTATGAATTCCAGTTACAATAGATGTCTTAATCCTCTGCTCCTTTCACTATTGCAAGTACAATACAAAGAGAGTCACTTACTGTGTCTCCCCTTCTTTTAACTTGTTTCGCCTTTGTTGAATTGAAAGGCTGCTCCACTGCTGCTTAGAAGTTCACCGCAACACTCTCTAACCTCTCTTGAAGAAATCTAGAAATGCATTAAGTTCTTTCTGATACTTCACCGAATTTCCTCTCTACGTTGTCTCACACAACTCTTGCTTTCACCGTCTCATGGTCTCACCTGTCTCCTATTTCATGATCTCACTGTCTCACGGCTTGCCTCATGTTTTTGGTTTGCACACTTTGCTGGTTTCACGACTCACATGCATTTCTGGTTTGCACACCTTGCTGGTCACACGCCTGACATACATTTCTGTTTGATCCTATTCGTTTCATACCTCCTTTGGTTGTATTAGATTTTCTCCCTTTTTTGCCGGTCACTGTTCTTCGGCCATCCACCCTTATTTGGCTGTCTTTTGTTTTCTCTCTTTCTACCATCCAGCCATCTCTAATTTTTGCCATATTTTCTTTTTCTCTCCTTCACGTCGACTCCTCTGTTCTAGCCATATACCTTTTTTCTCTCTCTTCCAACGACTGTCTCAATTTTTCTCTCTTTCTCTCGTGTTTTTCCGATGGTTTCTCTCTTTTCATTCAACTGGATCTATCTCGCCATTTATGGTGGTGGCTCTTCGCGTGGTGGTTACTCCTTTCCGTCCAGCCCCTCTTCAACCATCTCTAGTTCTCTTTCCCCTGATCTGCCAACAGTCTCTCTCTCTTCATCGACCCCTCATTTTGCTATCCAGCCCTGTTCTATCGTTAACTCCTCTTTGTGCTGTCTAGCCGTTCACTCTTGTTTGGGCGTGTTTGGACATGTCAGTGGTGTGCCATTTCAGATTTTTCTTTCTCTTCCAACGGCTCTTCATTCTAGTGGTGGCTCTTCATTTTCTCTCTCTACCTCTTTGTTGTGTTGTCTCCTGGCCGACCACTGGTGTGCCGGTGGTGTGTCATTCCTCAATAGTTTCTCTCTCTTTCTGTCACACAATTTTCTCCTTGCCATGTCCAATTTTTCTCTTTTGCAACCCCTGTTCTGCCATGGCCGTCTCAGATTTTCTCTATATTACTGCCGACCACCTCTTTGTGTTTATGCCATATAGGGTCTGGTGCTAGCCGATCACTCTAGGTTTATCGAATGTTCAATTGTTGGCACCTTTGGTTGAATGGTTGCTTGTGTTTTGCCAAGTATTCAATTATGTCATTCACCCTTTTGTGTTTTTCCTTGTATTCAATTATGTTGGCCTTACCCTAGTTTCATCTTCCAAGGCATTTATATACTCTCTTCCATGAAACCCTAATAGGACTTACTTGTAGTAAATTTATTATCTTGCTCTTCCATATGGCATTTACATTCTTGCCCCTCCATGTTGCTTTTAACTTCTTGCCCCTCCATGTGGCTTTTAACTTCTTGCCCTTCCATGTGGCTTTACTTTCTTGCACACTTAAACCTAGTTTACAACAATTACAACCCATACAAGGTAGTGAGAAAAACACAAGATAATAAACAAGGCTTTAAACATGAAGAACAATACTTGATGACAATGATATAAGTCCAAGTTATATCATAAAGATAAGGCTTGATCTACTTTCTGAGTTGCATAAAATGCCCAATTTTTCTTATTTTGGTAGATTGATTTTCTATTAAGGCCAAATGTAAGACTTAACGTTGTGGGTTCATTTGGGTTTGCAAAAAGAACCCAATAACTGACATGACCTAAGGTCCCTTTTATCTTTAAAAGTGTGTGTTTTCTATGAAATCAATCATTTTCATTCATTTAATTGTGTGTTTGCTCAGAATAAATTTGGACAAAAATAATGTCAAAGCAATTATGATCTAATCTACACATAATGATAGAGAACAAAGTGGAGATCAAGTACAACAAAGCAAGTATTCCTATGATCTTTGACAAGGAATCAGTAGTCTAAAGATAGGGTCAAGAACAAAGTGGATGAAAGAGGATTTACAAGGCTTAAACATGGATATATATGACAAAAAGCATGCTCTAGATGATTCTAAGACTATTCTAGATGTTTGCAATACTATGCCAATGATAATAACTTATCTTTAAGTGTAAGATGATAAACAAGGCTTTGAACTTGAAGAACAATACTTGAAGCCCAAGATATAAGTCCAAGTTATATAAGCAAACCAAGTAAATGCAAGATCTACTTTTTGAGTTGTATAAAAAGTCCAATTTATTTCATTTTAGGTTGATAGATTTTCAATTAATGCCAAATGTACAAGTAAAAAGGCTCAACGTTTTGGGTTTATTTAGGTTTGCAAAAAGAACCCAATAGCTGACATGACCTATGATCCCTTTTATCTTCAATAGTGCGTAGTTTTGTATGAAATCAATAGTTTTCATTCGTTTAGTTGTAACTTTGCCTGGTATAAAATTTAACAAAATTAATGTCAAACTAATTATGATCTAATATACACATAATGATATAGAACAAAGTGCTAATCAAGTACAACAAAGCAAGTATTCCCATGATCTTGCATGAGGAATCGATAGTCCAAAGACAAGGTCAGGAACAAAGTGTAGGAAAGACAATTTACTAGGCTTAATCATGGATATACATGAAAAAAAGGGTGCTCTAGATGATTCTAAGACTATTCAAGAAATTTCTAATACTATGGCAAGGATAATCACTTATCTTTAATTGCAAGGTGATAAACAAGGCTTTGAACTTGAAGAATAATACTTAAAGCCTAAGGTATAAGTCCAAGTTGTATGACCAATCCAAGGAAACGCTTGATCTGCTTTTTGAGTTGTATGAAAAGTCAAATTTGTTTTGTTTTTGGTAGATTGATTTTGAGTTAATGCCAAAGGTACATGTAAAAATGTTCAACATTTTTTGTTCATTTGGGCTTGCAAAAAGACCCTAATAGGTAACCTGATGTAAGATGCCTTTTATCTTAAAAAGTGAGTGTTTTGTGTCAAATCCATAGTTTTCATTTATTTAGTTGTGAGTTTGCCTAGAATAAACTTGGAAAAAAATAATTTCAAAGTAATTATGAGCTAATATACACCTTATGATAGAGAATAAAACACTAATCAAGTACAACAAAGGAAGTATTCCCATGATCTTCCATGAGGAATAGGTAGTCCAAAGACAAGGTCAGGAACAAAGTGGATGAAAGAGGATTTAGAAGGCTTAATTATGGATGTCCATGACAAAAAGGGTGTTGTAAATGATTCTAGGACTATTCTAGATGTTTCTAATGCTACGCCAAGGATAATTAATTATCTTTAAGTGCAAGATGATGAATTTGAAGAACAATACTTGATGCCCATGATATAAGTCCAAGTTATATGACCAATCCAAGGAAAGGCATGATATGCTTTTTGAGTTGTATAAAAATTCCATTTTTTTTGGTAGATTAATTTTTAGATAATTTCGAATGTGAATGTAAAAATGCTCAATGTTTTTGGTTCTTTTATGCATGCAAAAAACCCCAATAGGTGACCTGACCTAAGATCCATTTCATCTTTAAAACTCTATGTTTCTTATGAAATCCATAGTTTTCATTTGTTTAATTATGAGTTTGCCTGGAATAAATTGGGAACAAAATAATGTCAAAACAATTATGATATAATCTACACATAATGATAGAGAATAAAGCGCTAATAAGTTCCAAAGAAGCAAGTATTCCCATGATCTTTTACTTGGAATTGGTACTCTAAAGACAAGGTCATGAACAAAGTGGATGAAAAAGGATGTACATGACAAAAAGTGTGCTGTAGGTAATTCTAGGTCTATTGTAGATGTTTCCAATGCTACGCCAAGGATAATCACTTAACTTTAAGTGCAAGATGATGAACAAAGCTCTGAATTTGAAGAATAATACTTGATGCCAATGACATAAGTCCAAGTTGTATGACCAATTCAAGGAAAGGCTAGATCCACTTTCTGAGTTGAGTAAAATGGTGAATGTTTTGGGTTCATTTAGATTTGCAAACAAAATCCAATAGCTGACATGTACTAGGATCCCTTTTCTCTTTATAAGTGCATGTTTTGTATGATATCAATTAGTTTTCAGTTGTTTAGTTATGACTTTGCATGGTGTAAAATTTGACAAAAATAATGTCAAACTAATTATGATCTAATCTACACATAATGATAGAGAACAAATGGCTAATCAAATACAACAAAGCATGTATTCCCATGATCTTCCATGAGAAATTGATAGTCCAATGACAAGGTCAAGAACAAAGTGTAGGAAAAAGGATTTACCAAACTTAATCATGGATATACATGACAAAAAGGGTGCTTTAGATGATTCTAAGACTATTATGGATGTTTCCAATACTACGCCAAGGATAATAACTTATCTTTAATTGCAAAGTGATAAACAAGGTTTTGAATTTGAAGAATAATGCTTGAAACCTAAGGTATAAGTCCAAGTTGGATGACGAATTCAAGGAAATGCTTGATCTGATTTTTGAGTTGTATGAAAAGTCCAATTTCTTTTCTTTTTGGTAGGTTGATTTTCAGTAGATGCCAAATGTATATGTAAAAATGGTCAACGTTTTTCATTCATTTGGGCTTGCAAAAAAACCTCAATATGTGACTTGACCTAAAATCCCTTTTATCTTTCAATCTTTGTGTTTTTTATGAAATCCATAGTTTTCAATTGTTTAAGTTTGAGTTTGACTAGAATAAATTGGGACAAAAATAATTTCAAAGCAATTATGATCTAATCTACACATAATGATAGAGAATAAAGCACTAATCAAGTACAACAAAGCAAGTATTCCATTATCTTCCATTGGGAATCAATAGTGCAAATACAAGGTCAAGGACAAAGTGGATGAAAGAGGAATTACAAGGCTTAATTATGGATGTATATGACAAAAAGTGTGCTACAAATGATTCTAGGACGATTCTAGATGTTTCCAATGCTACCCCAAGGATAATCACTTACATTTCATTACAAGATTATGGAAAGTCTTTGAACTTGAAGAACAATACTTGATGCCAATGATGTAAGTACAAGTTGTATGACCAATCCACAGAAAGGCTTGATATGCTTTCTGAGTTGTATAAATGCCCAATTTTTCTTGTTTTTGGTAGATTGATTTTCTATTAAGGCCAAATGTACAATTAAAAAGGCTCAGCGTTTTGGATTCATTTGGGTTTGCAAAAAGAACCCAATAGTTGACTTGACCTAAGATCCCATTTATCTTTAAAGTTTGTGTTTTGTACGAAATCAATTGTTTTCATTTGTTTAGTTGTGACTTTACTTGGTATAAAATTTTACAAAAATAATGTCCAAGCAATTATGATCTAATCTACACATAATGATAGAGAAGAAAGTGCTAATCAAATACAACAAAGCAAGTATTGTCATGATCTTCCATCAGGAATCGGTAGTCCAAAAACAAGGTTAGGAACAAAGTGCATACAAGAGGATTTTCAAGGCTTAATCATGGATATACATTACAAAAAGGGTGCTTTAGATGATTCTAGGACTATTCTAGATGCTTCTAATGCTACGCTAAGGATAATCACTTATCTTTCAGTGCAAGATGATGAACATATCTTTGAACATGAAGAACAATACTTGAAACCCAAGATATAAGTCCAAGTTTTATGAGCAATCCATGAAAATGCTTGTTATGCTTTATGATTTTATAAAAGGTCCAATTTGTTTTGTTTTTGTTTGATTCATTTTCAATTGATGCCAAATATACATGTGAAAAGAACCCAATAAGTGACCTGACCTAAGATCCATTTCATCTTAAAATGTGTGTGTTTTGACAAAAATCCATAGTTTTCATTTGTTTAGTTGTGAGTTTGCTTGGAATTAATTTTGGCAAAAAAAAAAATATCAAAGCAATTATGATCTAATCTACACATAATGATTGAGAATAAAGCACTAATCGTGTACAACAAAGTAAGTATTCCCATGATCTTCCACTAGGAATTGGTAGTCGAAAGACAAGGTCAGGAACAAAGTGGATGAAAAAGGATTTACAAGGCTTAATCATGGATATTCATGACAAAAAGGGTGCTTTAGATGATTCAAGGACTAGTCTAGATGTCTCTAATGCTATGCAAAGGATAATTACTTATTTTTAAGTGTAAGGTGATGAACAACGCTTTGAACTTGAAGAACAATACTTAAAGCCCAAGATATAAGTATAAGTGATATGAGCAATCCAAGTAAAGGCTTTACCTGCTTTTTGAGTTGTATAAAAAGTCCAATTTGTTTTGTTTTTGGTAGTTTGATTTTTAGTTAACTCCAAATTTATATGTAAAAATGCTCAACATTTTTTGTTCATTTGGGCATCCGAAAAGAACTCAATAGGTGACCTGACATAAGATCCCTTTTATCTTAAAAAGTGTGTTTTGTTTGAAATCAATAGTTTTCATTTGTTTAGTCATATGTCTATCTAGAATATATTTGGACAAAAATAATGTCAAAGCAATTATGATATAATCTACACATAATGATAAAGTACAAAGTGGTAAGCAACTACAACAAAGCAACTATTCCCCTAAGCTTCCACAAGGAATCAGTAGTCCAAAACAAGGTCAAGAACAAAGAGGATGAAAGAGGATTTACAAGGTTTAATCATGGATATACATGACAAAAAGGGTGTTTCAGATGATTATAGGACTATTCTAGATGTTCCAATGTTACAACAAGGAAAATCACTTGTCTTTAAGCACAAGATGATGAATAAGGTTTTGAACTAGAAGAACAATATTTGAAGCCCAAGGTATAAGTCCAAGTTGTATGACCAATCCAAGGAAATGCTTGATCTACTTTTTAAGTTGTATAAAATGTCCAATTTGGTTTGCTTTTGGTAGATTGATTTTCAGTAAATGCCGACTATACATGTAAAAATGCTCAATGTTATTAGTTCATTTGGGCTTGCAAAAAGAACTCGATAGGTGACATGTCCTATGATCCCTTTTATCTTAAAAAGTGTGAGTTTTGTATGAAATCCATAGTTTTCATTTGTTTAGTTGTGAGTTTGCCTGGAATAAATTTGCACAAAAATAATGTCAAAGCAAGTATGATTTAATCTACATATAATGATAGAGAATAAAGCGCTAATCAAGTAAAATAAAGCAAGTATTCCCTTGATATCCCATGAGGAATTGGTAGTCCAAAGACATGTTTAGGAATAAAGTGTATGAAAGAGGATTTACAAGGCTTAATCATGGATATAAATGACAAAAAGGGTACTTTTGATGATTCTAGGACTATTCTAGATCTTTCCAACGCTACGCCAAGGATAATCACTTATATTCAATTGTAAGATGATGAATAAGGCTTTGAACTTGAAGAACAATACTTGAAGCCCAAGATATAAGTCCATGTTATATGAGCAATCCATGTAAAGGCTTGATCTGCTTTTTGAGTTGTATAAGAAGTCCAATTGTTTTCAGTTAATGCCAAATGTACATGTAAAAATGCTCAACACTTTTTGTTCATTTGGGCTTGCGAAAAGAACCCAACAAGTGACCTTACCTAAGATCCCTTTTCTCTTTAAAAGTGTGTGTTTTGTAAGAAATACATAGTTTTCATTTGTTTAGTTATGAGTTTGCCTAGAATAAATTTGGACAAAAATAATGCCAAAGCAATTATGATCTAATCTACACATAATGATAGAGAGTAAAGTGCTAATCAATTACAACAAAGCAAGTAGTCTCACGATCTTCCACTATGAATTGGTTGTCCAAAGACGAGGTCAGAACAAAGTGGATGAAAGAGGGTTTACAAGGCTTAATCATAGATATACATTACAAAAAGGGTGCTCTTGATGATTCTTGGACTATTCTAGATGTTTCCAATTCTATGCCAAGGATAATCACTTATCTTTAAGTGCAAGATGATGAACAAGGATTTGAACACGAAGAATAATACTTAAAGCCCAAGATATAAGTCCAAGTTATATGAGCAATCCAAGTAAATGCTTGATCTGCTTTTTGAGTTGTATAAAAAGTGCAATTTGTTTTTTTTTCTTTGATTTATTTTCAATTAATGCCAAATGTACATGTAAAAATGCTTACTGTTTTTCGTTCATTTGGGCTTGCAAAAAGAACCTAATAGGTGACCTGTACTAAGATCCCTTTTATCTTTAAAAGTGTGTGTTTTGTATGAAATCCATAGTTTTCATTTGTTTACTTGTGAGTTTGCCTGACATGAATTTGGACAAATATAATGTCAAAGCAATTATGATTTAATCTACACATAATGATAGAGAATAAAGCACTAATCATGTAAAACAAAGCAAGTATTCCATTGATCTTTCACGAGGAATCGGTAGTACAAAGGCAAGGTCAGGAACAAAGGGGATGAAAGAGGATTTACAATGCCTAATCATGGATATACATCACAAAAAGTGTGCTTTAGATGGTTCTAGGACTATTCTAGATATTTCCAATGCTTTGCCAATGATAATCACTTATCTTTTAGTGCAAGATGATGAACAATGCTTTGAACTTGATGAACAATGCTCTAGATGATTCTAGGACTATTATAGATGTTTCCAATACTAAGCCGAGGATAATCACTTATCTTTCAGTGCAAGATGATGAACAATGCTTTGAACTTGATGAACAATGCTAGAAGCCCTAGATATAAGTCCAAGTTATATGAGAAATCCAAGCAAAGGCTTGATTTACCTTTTGAGTTGTATAAAAAGTCCAATTTGTTTTGTTTTTGCTAGATTGATTTTCAGTTAATGCCAAATGTAGATGTAAAAATACTTAATGTTTTTAGTTCATTTATGCTTGCAAAAAGAACTTAATAGGTGACCTGAACTAAGATCCCCTTTCTCTTTAAAAGTATGTCTTTTGCATGAAATATATAGTTTTCACTTGTTCAGTTATGAGTTTGCTTGGAATAAATTTGGAAAAATATAATCTCAAAGCAATTATGATCTAATCTACACATAAAGATAGAGAATAAGGCACTAATCAAGTAAAACAAAGCAAGTATTCCCTTGATCTTTCACAAGGAATCGGTAGTACAATGACAAGTTCAGGAACAAAGTGGATGAAGGAGGATTTACAAAGCTTAAACATGGATATAAAAGACAAAAAGGGTGCTCTAGATGATTTTAGGACTATTATAGATGTTTCCAATGCTTTGCCGAGGATAATCACTTATCTTTAAGTGCAAGATGATGAATAAGGCTTTGAACTTGAAGAACAATACATAAAGCCCAAGATATAAGTCCAACTTATATGAGCAATCCAAGTAAAGGCGTGATCGGGTTTTTGAGTAATATAAAAAGTCCAATTTGTTTTGTTTTTGGTAGATTGATTTTCAGTTAATGCCAAATGTACATGTAAAATCACTAAATGCTTTTGGTTCATTTTGGCTTCCTAGGTGACTTGACCTAAGATCGCTTTTATCTTAAAAAGTGTGTTTTTTATGAAATCGATAGTTTTCATTTCTATAGTTTATGTTTGTCGAGAATAAATTTGGAGAAAAATAATTTCCAAGCAACTATGATCTAATCTACACATAATGATAGAGAAAAAATTGCTAATCAAGTACAACAAAGCATGTATTCCCATGATCATGCACAAGGAATCGGTAGACCAAAGACAAGGTCAAGAACAAAGTGGATGAATGAGGATTTACAAGGTTTAATCATGGATATACATGACAAAAAAGGTGCTCTTTATGATTTTAGGAATATTCTAGATGTTTAAAATGCTACACTAAGGATAATCACTTATCTTTAAGTGTTAGATGATGAACAAGGCTTTGAAATTGAAGAACAATACTTGAAGCCCAAGGTATAAGTCCAAGTTGTATGACCAATCGAAGGAAACACTTGATTTGCTTTTTGAGTTGTATAAAATGTCCAATTTGTTTTGTCTTTGGTAGATTGATTTTTAGTTAATGCCAAATGTACATGTAAAAATGGTAAACATTTTTGGTTCATTTTGGCATGCAAAAAGAACCTAATAGGTGACCTAACCTAAGATCCCTTTTATCTTAAAAAGTGTGTGTTTTGTATGAACTCCATAGTTTCCACTTGTTTAGTTGTGTGTTTGCCTGGAATATATTTGGACAAAAATAATTTTAAAGCAATTGTGATCTAATATACACATAATGATAAACAAGTACAACAAAGCAAGTATTCCCATGCTCTTCCACGAGGAATCAGTAGTCCAAAGGCAAGGTCAGGAACAAAGAGGATGAAAGAGGATTTATAAGGCTTAATCATGGATATACATGACAAAAAGGGTACTCCAGATGATTTTAGGACTATTCTAGATGTTTTCAATGCTATGCCATGGACAATCACTTATCTTTAAGTAAAAGATGATCAATAAGGCTTTGAACATGAAGAACATTACTTAAAGCCCAAGTTCTAAGTCCAAGTTGTATGACCAATCCAAGGAAATGCTTCATCTGCCTTTTAAGTTGTATAAAATGTCTAGTTTGCTGTGTACATGCAAAAATGCAAAATGTTTTTGGTCCATTTTGGCTTGCAAAAAGATCCTAATAGGTGACCTGACTTAAAATCCCTTTTATCTTAAAAAGTGTGTGTTTTGTATGAAATCCATAGTTTTCATTTGTTTAGTTGAGTGTTTGTCAGCAATAAATTTGGACAAAAATAATTTCAAAGCAAGTATTCCCATGATCTTCTACATGGAATTGGTAGTCCAAATACAAGGTCAGGAACAAAGTGGATGAAAGAGGATTTACAAGGCTTAATCATCGATATACATGACAAAAAGGATACTCCATATAATTTTAGGACAATTCTAGATGTTTCCAATGCTACGCCAAGGATAATCACTTGTCTTTAAGTGTAAGATGATCAACAAGACTTTGAACTTGAAGAACAATACTTCAAGCCCAAGTTAATAGTCCATCTTATATGTGCAATTCAAGTAAAGGCTTGATCTGCCTTTTGAGTTGCATAAAAAGTTCAATTTTTTTTTTTGGTAGATTGATTTTTAGTTAGTGTCAAATGTCCATGTAAAAATACATAATGTTTTTAGTTCATTTGGGCTTGCAAAAAGAACCCAATAGGTGACTTGAACTAAGATCCCCTTTATCTTAAAATGTTTTTGTTTTGCAAGAAATCTTTAGTCTTCATTTGTTTAGTTGTGAGTTTGCCTGGAATAAATTTGGACAAAAATAATGCCATAGAAATAATGATCTAATCTACACATAATGATAGAGAATAAAATGCTAATCAAGTACAATAAACCAAGCATTCTTATGATCTTCCACTGGTAATCGATAGTCCAAATACAAGGTCAAGAACAAATTGGATGAAAGAGGATTTACAAGGCTTAATCATGGATGTATGTCACAAAAGGGTGCTATAGATGATTCTAGGACTATTTTAGATGTTTCCAACGCTATGCCAAGGATTATCACTTAACTTTAAGTGCAGGATGATGAACAAGGCTTTGAACATGAAGAAAAATACTTGATGCCCATGATATAAGTCCAAGTTGTATGACTAATCGAAGGAAAGGCTTAATGTGCTTTTTGAGTTGTACAAAAAGTCCAATTTGTTTTGTTTTTGGTAGATTAATTTTTAGTTATTGCAGAATGTACATGTAAAAATGCTTGACATTTTTGGTACATTTTGGCTTGCAAAAAGTACCCAATATGTGACTTGACTTGAGATCCCTTTTATCTATAAAAGTTTGTGTTTTGTAAGATATGCATAGTTTTCATTTGTTTTGGCATGTGTTTGCCTAGAATAAATTTGGACAAAAATAATGTCCTAGCATTTATGATTTAATCTACACATAATAATAGAGAACAAAGCGCTAATCAAGTAGAACTAAGTAAGTATTCCCATGATCTTCTACATGGAATTGGTAGTCCAAATACAAGGTCAGGAACAAAGTGGATGAAAGAGAATTTACAAGGCTTAATCATGGATATACATGACAAAAAGGGTGCTCTAGATGTTTCCAATGCTACGCTAAGGATAATCACTTATCTTTAAGTGCGAGATGGTAAAAAGGCTTTGAACTTGAAGAACAATACTCGATGCCCAAGCTATAAGTCCAAGTTGTATGATCAATTCAACGAAATGCTTGATTTGCCTTTTAAGATGCAGAAAAAGTCCAATTTGTTTTTCTTTTGGTAGATTGCTTTTCAGTTAATGCCAAATGTACATGTAAAAATGCTTAATGTTTTTGTATCAATATGGCCTACAAAAAAAAAACCTAATATGTGACCTAATCTAAGACCCTATTTATCTTAAAATGTGTGTGTTTTGTAAGAAATCTATAGTTTTCATTTGTTTAGTTGTAAGTTTGCTTGAAATAAATTTGGACAAAAATAATGTCAAAGCAATTATGATCTAATCTACACATAATGATAGAGAATAATGTGATAATCAAGTACAACAAAGCAAGTATTCCCGTGATGTTCCACTAGGAATCAGTAGTCGCAGGACAAGGTCAAGAACAAAGTGGATCAAAGAGGATTTACAAGGGTATATCATGGATGTACATGACAAAAATTGTGTTATAGATGATTTTAAGACTATTCTCAATGTTTCCAATGCTACACAAAGGATAATCACTTATTTATATGTGCAAGATGATGAACAAGGCTTTGAATGTGAAGAACAATACTTGATGCCCATGATATAAGTCCAAGTTTTATGACCAATCCAAGGAGAGGCTTGATATGATTTCTAAGTTGTATAAAATGGGCAATTTTTGTTGTGTTTGGTAGATTGATTTTCTGTTATGGCCAAATGTAGATGTAAAAGGGCTTAATGTTTTGGGTTCATTTGGGTTTGCAAAAAGAACCTAATAGGTGACCAAACCAAAGATCCCTTTTATTGTTAAAAATGTGTGTTTTGTTTGCAATTAATAGTTTTACATGACAAAATGGTTGCTCTAGATGATTCTTGGACAATTCTAGAGGTTTCCAATGCTATGACAAGGATAATCACTTATCTTTAAGTGCAAGATGATCAACAAGATATTGAACTTGAAGAACAATACTTGATGCCCAAGGTATAAGTCCAAGTTGTATGACCAATGCAAGGAAACACTTGATCTACTTTTTGAGATGTATAAAAAGTCTAATTTGTTGTTTTTTTGGTAGATTGCTTTTCATATAATGCCAAATGTACATGTAAAAATCCTCAACATTTTTGTTTCAATATGGCTTGCAAAAAGAACCTAATAGGTAACATAACCTAAGATCCCATTTATCTTATAATGTGTGTGTTTATCTATATTTTTCATTTGTTTAGTTATGAGATTGCCTGGAATAAATTTGGACAAAAATAATGTCAAAGCAATTATGATCTAATCTACACATAATGATAGAGAATAAAGAGCTAATCAAGTACAACAAAGCAAGTATTCCCAAGATCTTCCACAAGGAATTGGTAGTCCAAAGACAAGGTCAAGAGCAATGTGAATGAAAGAGGATTAACAACTTAAAGATGGAAATACTTGACAAAATGGTTGCTCCAAATGAGTCTAGGACAATTTTAGACGTTTCCAATGCTATGCAAAGAATAATCACTTATCTTTAAGTACAAGATGATCAGTAAGACATTGAACTTGAAGAACAATGCTTGATGCCTATGATATAATTCCAAGTTGTATGACCAATCCAAGGAAAGGCTTCATCTGCCTTTCAAGTTCTACAAAAAGTCTAATTTGTTTTGTTTTTGGTACATTGATTTTTAGTTAATACCAAATGTACATGTAAAAATGCTCAATGTTTTTGTATATTTAGGCTTGCAAAAAGAACTCAATAGGTGACCTGACCTAAGATACCTTTTACCTTGAAAAGTGTGTGTTTTGTATGAAATCTATAGTTTTTATTTTCTTTAGTTGTGAGTTTGCCTAGAATAAATTTGGACAAAAATAATGTCAAAGCAATTATGATCTAATCTACACATAATGATAAAGAATAAAATGCTAATCAAGTACAAGAAAGCAATTATTCCCTTGATCTTCCATAAGGAACAGGTAGTCCAATGACAAGGTGAGGAACAAAATGGATGATAGAGGATTTATATGGCTTAATCATGGATGTAAATGACAAAATGAGCATTGTAGATGATTATAGGACTATTTAAGATGTTTACAATGCTATGCCAAGGATAATCACTTATCTTTAAATGCAAGATGGTGAACAAAGCTTTGAACTTGAAGAACAATACTTGATGTCAAAGGTATAAGTCAAAGTTATATGACCAATCCAAAGAATTACTCAATCTACTTTTTGAGATGTATAAAATGTCCAATTTGTTTTTTGTTTTCGGTAGATTGCTTTTCATATATTGCCAAATGTACATGAAAAAATGCTCAACGTTTTTGTTTCAATATGGCTTGCAAAAAGAACCTAATAGCTGAGCTGACCTAAGATCCCATTTATCTTAAAATGTGTGTGTTTTGCAAGAAATCTATAGTTTTCATTTGTTTAGTTGTGAGTATGCCTGGAATAAATTTGGACAAAAATAATGTCAAAGCAATTATGATCTAATCTAGACAAAATGATAAAGAATAAAGTGCAAGTACAACAAAGCAAGTATTCCCATGATCCTTCACTAGGAATCAGTAGTCCAAAGAAAAGGTCAAGATCAAAGTGCATGAAAGAGGATTTACAAGGCTTAATCATGGATGTACATGACAAAAAGGGTGTTGTGGATGATTCTAGGAATTTTCTAGATATTTCCAATGCTATGCCAAGGGTAATCACTTATCTTTATGTGCAAGATGATGAACAAGGCTTTGAACATGATGAACAATACTTGATGTCTATAATATAAGTCCAAGTTGTATGACCAATCCAAGGAAAGGCTTGATATGCTTTCTGAGTTGTATAAAATGTACAATTTTTCTTGTTTTTGGTACATTGATTTTCTGTTAAGACCAAATGTACATATAAGAAGGCTCATCGTTTTGGGTTCCCTTGGGTTTGAAAAAAGAACCCAATAGGTGACTAGACCTAAGATCCCTTTTATCTTTAAAACTGTGTGTTTTCTATGAAATCAATTGCTTTCATTCATTTAGTTCTGAGCTTGCCTGGTATAAAATTTTACAAAAATAATGCCAAAGCAATTATGATCTAATATACACATAATGATAGAGAACAAAGCATTAATCAAGTACAACAAAGCAAGTATTCCCTTGATCATCCATGAAAAATCGGTAGTCCAAAGGTCAAGAACTAAGTGGATGAAAGAGGAATTACAAGGCTTAATCATGGATATACATGACAAAAAGGGTGCTCCAGATGATTATAGGACCATTCTACATGTTTCCAATGCTACGCCAAGGATAATCACTTATCTTAAAGTACAAGATGATCAACGAGGCTTTAAACTTGAAGAACAAAACTTGATGCCCATGATATAACTCCAAGTTGTATGACAAATCCAAGGAAATGCTTGATCTGCTTTTTGAGTTGTATAAAAAGTCCAATTTGTTTTGTTTTTGGTAGATTGAGTTTTAGTTAATGCCAAACGTACATGTAAAACTGTTCAACATTTTTTGTACGTTTGGGCTTGCAAAAAGAGCCCAATAGATGACTTGAGTTAACATCATTTTTATCTTGAAAAGTGTGTATTTTGTATGAAGTCCATAGTTTTCATTTATTTAGTTGTTAGTTTGCCTGGAATAAATTTGGACAAATATAATGTCAAAGCAATCATGATCTAAGATACATATAATGATAGAGAATAAAATGCTAATCAAGTACAACAAAGCAAGTATTCCCTTGATCTTCCATGAGGAATCGATAGTCCAAAGACAAGGGTAGGAACAAAGTGTATGAAAGAGGATTTACGAGGCTTAACCATAGAAATACATGACAAAATGGTTGCTCTAGATGATTCTAGGACAATTCTAGAGGTTTCCAATGCTATGCCAAGGATAATCACTTATCTTTAAGTATAAGATGATCAACAAGACATTGAACTTGAAGAACAATACTAGATGCGCAAGGTATAAGTCCAAGTTGTATGACCAATCTAAGGAAACACTTGATCTACTTTTTGAGATGTATAAAAGTCCAATTTGTTGTTTTTTTGGTAGATTGCTTTTTTATATAATTCCAAAGGTACATGTAACAAATCCTCAACTTTTTTTTTTCAATATGGCTTGCAAAACGAATCTCATAAGTGACATGACATAAGATCCCATTTACCTTAAAATGTGCGTGTTTTGCAAGAAATCTATAGTTTTCTTTTGTTTTGTTGTGTGTTTGCCTGGAATAAATTTGGACAAAAATAATGTCAAAGCATTTATGATCTAATCTACACATAATGATAAAGACAAAAGTGGTAATCATGTACAACAAAGCAAGTATTCCCATGATCTTCCACAAGGAATCAGTAGTCCAAAGACAATGTCAGGAGCAAAGTGTATGAAATAGGATTTACAACTTAACCATGGAAATACTTGACAAAATGGTTGCTCCAGATGATTCTAGGACAATTTTAGGCATTTCCAAATCTATGTTAAGAATAATCACTTATCATTAAGTACAAGATGATCAACAAAACATTGAACTTGAAGAACTATACTTGATGCCCATGATATAATTCTGAGTTGTATGACCAATCCAAGGAAAGGCTTGATCTGCCTTTTGAGTTCTACAAAAAGTCCAATTTGTTTTCTTTTTGGTAGATTGATTTTCAGTTAATGTCAAATGTATATGTAAAATTGCTCAACATTTTTCATACATTTGGGCATGCAAAAAGAACCCAATAAGTGACCTAACCTAAGATACCTTTTTACCTTGAAAAGTGTGTTTTTTGTATGAAATCCATAGTTTTCATTTCATTAGTTGTGAGTTTGCCTGGAATAAATTTGGACAAAAATAATCTCAAAGCAATTATGATCTAATCTACACATAATGATAAAGATTAAAATGCTAATCAAATACAACAAAGCACATACTCCCTTGATCTTCCATAAGGAATCGGTAGTCCAAAGACAAGGTCAGGAACAGAGTAGATGATAGAAAGTACTAATCAAGTACAACAAAACAAATATACCCAAGATCATTTACATGAAATCGATGGTCCAATGACAAGGTAAAGAACGAAGTGCATGAAAGAAGATTTATAAGGCGTAGTCATGGATACACATGATGAAATGTCTGCTCTAAAGGTTTCTAGGACTATTTTAGATGTTTCAAATGCTACACCAATAAAAATATTTATCTTTAAGTGCATAATGATGAACAAGGCTTTGAACTTGAGGAACCATACTTGAAGCCCAAGATATAAGTCCACATTGTATGACTAATCCAAGGAAACACTTTATCTGCTTTCTAAGCTGCATAAAAATTCCTATTTATTTTGTTTTGGGTAGATTGATTTTTAGTTAATGCCAAATGTACATATAACAATGCTGAACCTTTTGGGTTCGTTTCATCTTGTAAAAAGAACTCAATAGTTAACCTAACCTAAGATCACTTTTATTTTAAAAAGTGTGTTTTTTGTATGAAATCCATTGTTTTGATTGGTTTTCTTGGGAGTTCACTTGGAATAAATTTAGGCAAAAATAATGTCAAAGCAATTATGATGTAACCTACACCTAATGATGGACAACAAAGCCCTAATCAAGTACAACAAAGTAAGTATTCCTAAGATCTTTTACAAGGAATCGGTGGTCCAATGACAAGGTCAAGAACAAAGTGGTTGAGAGAGGATTTAGAAGGTGTAATCATGGACACACAAGATGAAATGTTTGCTCTAAAAGATTTTAGGACTATTCTAGATGTTTCTAATGTTACACCAATGAAAATATCTTATCTTTAAGTGCATAAGATGAATAGAACATTGAACTTGAGGAACAATACTTGAAGGCCATGACATATGTCCAAATTTTATGTCTATATCAAGGAAACACTTTATTTGCTTTCTAAGTTGTATAAAAAGTCCACTTTGTTTTGTTTTGGGTAGATTGATATTCAATTAATGCCAAATGTACATGTAAAAATGCTGAACATTTTGGGTTCATTTGGGCTTGCAAAAAGAACAGAATACATGACCTAACCTAAAATCCCTTTATCATAAAAAGTGTGTGTTTTGTATAAAATCCATTGTTTTTACTGGTTTTGTTCAGAGTTTGCCTGGAATAAATATAGTCAAAAATAATGTCAAAGCAATTATGATCTAACCTACACTTAATGATGGACAACAAAGCACTAATCAAGTACAACAAAACAAGTATTCCCAAGATCATTTACATGAAATCGGTGGTCCAATGACAAGGTAAAGAACAAAGTGCATGAAGGAGTATTTATAAGACGCAATCATGGATACACATGATGGAATGTCTACTCTAAAAGATTCTAGGACTATTTTAGATGTTTCAAATGCTACACCAATGAAAATATTTATCTTTAAGTGCATGATGATGAACAAGGCTTTGAACTTGAGGAACAATACTTGAAGCCCAAGATATAAGTCCACATTGTATGACTAATCCAAGGAAACACTTTATCTACTTTTTGAGTTTTATAAAAATTCCAATTTGTTTGTTTTGGACAGATTGATATTTAATTAATGCCAAATGTAAATGTAAAAATGTTGAACCTTTTTGGTTGATTTGGGCTTGCAAAATGAACCAAACAGTTGACTTGACCTAAGATCCTTCTATCTTAAAAAGTGTGTGCTTTATATGAAATCTATCATTTTCATTGGTTTTCTTGGAATAAATTTAGCCAAAAATAATGTCAAAGAAATTATGATTTGACGTACACCTTATGATGGGAAACAAAGCACTAATCAAGTACAACAAACAAGTATTCCCAAGATCATTTACAAGGAATCGGTGGTCTAATAGATTCTAGTACTATTTTAGATGTTTGCAAAGCTACACCAATCAAAATTTCTTATCTTTAAGTGCATGATGATCAACAAGACTTTGAATTTGAAGTTGAGGAACAATACTTGAAGCCCAAGGTATAAGTCCACATTGTATGACCAATCCAAGGAAACACTTTATTTACCTTTTGAGTTGTATAAAAATTCCAATTTCTTTTGTTTTGGACGGATTGATAATCAGCTAATGCCAAATGTACATGTAAAAATGCTGAACCTTTTTGGTTCATTTGGGCTTACAAAATGTACCAAATAGTTGACCTAACCTAAGATCCTTTTATCTTAAAAAGTGTGTGTTTTGTATGAAATTGAAGTTCCTGACTTCTCGATCTACTACTTTGTGATATTGAGAGGGGGGTGAATTAGTATCACCACAATTTGCAATTTGCAGGTAAGTGAACAACTTTAATCTCTTCTTAAAAGCAAACTCTTTCTCAGACTCGACTAAGGTAGATCTATTGCTACCTACTAATCACAATAGTCCCCAAGGTCACCTTTCAGACACCTTGCCTAATAGACAATATGAATGTTCTTGTTTAGGTCTTCGTTAGGTTATGGGTTGGCTGATACTTTAGCTGTGTTCAGAACTCAATTCAAAACACAAAACATAAAGCAAATTAAGGACACACGAGAGTTACGTTGTTCTGTCAACACGTACAACCACGGTGGTAGGTACTCTCCCTCTACCGAGACTATCCACTATACTTGTAAACACAGGTTATAATGGATGTCTTTAATTCTCCTTGTTGGGTTTCTTCTCCTTCCAATGTCAACTCATTTTTCTTTTTCTTTTTCGGTCGTCTTTCCCTCAATTGTTGCGGCCGTCTGCCTTCAGCCCCCAAATCTGATTTTGGCCGTGCTTCTCTTCGTTTTGCGGTGTACTGTTCGTTGGCTATCAAGTTTCTCTTCTTCTTTCGGGCTGTTCATGACATTACTGTTTTACGACGGCTATTATTCACGATGGCTGCACTGTTCACTTGATTCGGTGGTGTTCTTATGTGTAGCGTTTAGCGTTCTCTTTTGTTAGTCGGTTGTCTAGGTTTTATTGAATGCTCAATATTGCCGAGTCTTTGTTTTTTGTCTTTCAAGACCATTATATACTCTACTCCATGAAACCCTAATAGGGCTTACGCAGTGAATTTACTTTCTTACCTTTCTATGTGGTTTTACCTTTTTGCCCTTCCACGTGGTTTCAATTTACTTGCACACATAAAGCTAGTTAACAACAATTACAACCCATACAAGGCTGTGGAAACAACAATCTCCCCCTTTATAATTGTTGGCAACACTTATAACAAAGGCCATTATACAGCAATTGAAACTTCAACTCCCCCTAAATATGCACCCCCTTTTATTAACAGCTCCCCCTGCACTGTTGCTTCTCTCCCCCTTTGCCAACCAATTACAAATCTAAGAAACTTGCAAAGTAGAGATGGTGGATTCACTTGAACCTCAAGCTTGTGGAGGCATCTACACAAATAGACTCAATCTATGCTTTTCAAACAATTCTGTGGACAGAGGTTTAGTTAGAATATCTAAAATTTGATCTTTAGTACCAACATACTCCAATTGAATTGTACCCTATTCCACTTGATCTTTGATGAAGTGATATTGGATGTCAATATGCTTGCTCCTTGAATGTTGAATTGGATTCTTGCTAAGATCAATAGCACTTTGATTATCACAAAGTACACTTACTGGTAACTTCACTTTAACACCCAAGTCTGCCAATTGTCTTAGCATCCATATCACCTGTGTACATGTTGCATAAGTAGCCATATACTCCGCCTCAGTTGTGCATAAAGCAACACTATTCTGCTTTCTACTTAACCATGCAACACACTTTGAACCTAAGTAGAAGTTGCAGCCACTAGTTGATTTTCTGTCATCTATACTTCCTACTCAGTCTGCATCAGTGTATGCTTGTAGTTTAACAGAATTCATGGCTGGTTACCACAAACCCATTTCAAGTGTTCCTTTGAGGTACCTCAGGATTCTTTTCACTGCCAACACATGAGATTCCTTAGGATCAGCTTGGAACCTGCTGGCAACGCACATAGCTTGCATAAGATCAAGCCTTGATGTTGTAAGGTACAGAAGGTTCGCTATCATCTTCCTGTATTCTATAGGGCTAGTACTCCTTCCTTCCTGATCTTTTGTTAACTTGTAGCCCACTGTCATAGGGGTACTAAGAGGTTTGCTATCCTCCATACCAAACTTTTTCAGCATCTCTTTAGCATATTTCGTCTGAAAAATAAAGATACCTTCTTCACACTACTTTATCTGCAATACAAGAAAGTACATCATTTCTCCAATCAATGACATCTCAAATTCTTCACTCATCTTTTGTGCAAAATCTTAACACAGCTCATAGTGATCCCCTCCAAAGATGATGTCATCCACATATACTATGGTTATCAGCTGGCCATTCTCTAAGTTGAACACATATAGGTTATTATCAATTGTTCCTTTTTTGAAGTTCAACCTTCTCAAGTACGCATCTAGCCTGTTGTACCATGCTCTTGGGGCTTGCTTAAGACCATACAAGGCTTTCTTTGGCTTGCACACATGATTCTCATCCTCACTGATTTGTACTCCATTTGGTTGTTCAATATACACCTCTTCTTTCAGGAGCCCATTCAGGAAGGCGGATTTCATATCCATTTGATAGAATTTATACCACTTGTGTGCTACCAAAGCTAGGAACATTCTGATAGTTTCTAACCTTCCTACTAGTGCAAAGGTTTCATCAACATCTACACCTTCTATCTATGTGTAGCCTTTGCAAACCAGCCTAGCCTTGTTCCTCACCACCTTGCCATCTTCATTGTGTTTATTCCTAAACACCCATTTCGTTCCTATGACATTTTTGTTAGTAGGTCTTGGAACTAGCTCTCATGTATCATTCTTCTCAATTTGATCCAGCTCTTCATTGATAGCTTTGATCCAGACTTTGTCTTGAATAGCCTCTTCAACAGATTTAGGTTCAACTTGTGAGAGTAAAGTAGTAGCTCCCACAATTCTTCTTCTTGTTGTAACTCTTGCTGATGGGTCACCTATGATCTAATCTTCTTGATGAGCACTGATCCATGTTTTCTTTGTCCTTCTACCTTGCCTTGTCCTAGTTACAAGAGGATCTCTTTCTTCATCTTCAAACTCACTCTTCTCTGAGTCTAAACTTACTTCTTGTTCCTTTTCTTTAGGTTGGTCTGATTCCTCATCCACATTGAAGTCATCTTCTTCTTTGTCCTCAGCTTCTCCATTCTACATTGTTTTCCAGTTCTCATCTATTATCACATCACTGGAAGTGATCACTTTTCTCAGCTTATGTAGAAAAACTCTGTAATCTTTTGTCTTTCTTGAGTATCCCACAAAGATGCCTTCATCAGACCTAGCATTGAATTTTCCCAAGTTTTGGTCCTTATTCTTCATAAAACATGGGCTACTAAAGACTTTGAGATACTTGGCTGTTGTCTTTTTCCCACTACATAGTTCATATGGAGTCTTATCAGTATTGGGCCTTAGTAATAGTCTGTTTAGTAGATGCACGACTGTAAATGTTGCTTCTATCCAGAATCTTGTGTGAAGCTTGGATTCCAGCAATAGAGTCCTTGCCATTTCAACCACAGCTCTATTTTTCCTCTCGACCACCCCGTTCTGTTGAGGTGTTCTTGCTACTTCCATTTGATGATAAATTCCATGCTTTTCAAGATAATCTTCAAAAGCTTTATTTGTAAATTTAGTGCCTTGATCTAACTTCAATACTTTGATCTTTCTTTCACTCTCATTTTCAGCCAATCTTCTGTATCTCTTGAAGCAATTCAAAACATCTGACTTGTGTTTAAGGTGTATGAGATAGGTCCTTCTCAAATAATCATCAACAAACAAAATGAAGTACCTCTCACATTTCAACCCTTTTGTCCTCATCGGTCCACACAAATTAGTATGTACAATGTCAAGCATTGCTTTAGAATTGAACTCCTTGGTCTTGTACTGCTTTTTAACATGTTTTCCTTTAGAGCATGCTGAGCAAACATACTCTCTCTCTCTGCTGAGGTTGGGAATGTCTCTGATTGTATGAGAAGTGGTTAGCTTCCTCATGTTCTTTTGTGATAAGTGTCCCAGCCTTTTATGCCAGAGTTGATTTTCTTCTTCTTTGGTGAGCAAACAGCTGCTTGTCTTGTCCTCATCAATCACATATAAATTTCCAATTATTCTTTTCTCGGCTGCAACAGTATTATCATCTTTACTTTTTACCTGGCAACCTATTTATGTGAATATCACTTTGTGTTCGTCGTTACATAATTGGCTGACAGATGCTAGATTATATCTGAGTCCTTTAACATGCAGAACATCTTTCAACTTTCCTTTTCCAAATTTTACTGACCCCTGTCCACTGATGTTGAGTGAATCATCATTGCCAAACTTAACTCTACCTTATCTTGATTTGTTTAGCTTTGAAAATTTACTCTTGTCTCCCATTATATGTGAAGTGCATCCACTATTAAGGATCCACTGCTTATCCTTGCAATCAGCCTTTAGTGCAATTTTAGCTATATTAGCCACCTCCCTTTTTGCCCTATATTCCTTCTTTTGAACTGGTTGGAAGATAGCTTTCTCCTTTTTCTCAGCTTTGACTGCACCACTTGTTTTTACTGTGCCATTAAGCGCCTTCTCTTGCTCAGGGAGAAGTGTCATGCATCTCTTGGCATTATGGCCATCCTGCCCGCACCTTTCACACTGTTCCAAGTCTGCCAATATAGCAAACTTATTCTTTGAAACTACTGGTGTGGGCTTCCACCAACAATCCTCGTCAGTATGTCCTTGCCTGTTACAGTATGTGCAAGAACTCACGACAGGTGATCTCTTCTGGATTTTGTATTGTCTCCCCCTGTATGCAACATTGTATCTTCTCAAGTTGGAGACATATGCTGGCCTTCTCCACCAGCAATTAATTGCCTTATGACCCCAAACTCCACAATAAAGGCAATGACCTTGAAACTACCTCTTCTTGGGTCTGATCACAGCTTCTCTTCTTCTGTTCATCACTTGCTATGTAGGCAACGTAGTTGGCTTCTTTGCTTGTGTGGCTTTCATTTCAGTTACCTTCTTCTCCTTCTTCTATTTAGTTATAGCCCTTTGCTGGCTAACTTTCTTTTCTTTCTAAGACGTAGAAGCTATGGGCTACTGCTCTTTAACCACATCCATCATTTTTGGCCTTGGCTTTGGTTTGATAACTGTCTTCTCTTCTCCAGTTATCTTCACGTGAGTCACAGCCTTCTCTTTCAACTTTTGTGGCAAAGTCTCATTCTTTTTTTCTCTTACAGAACTTGTTTCTCCTACCACTTCAAACATCTGCAAGCTTTTCTCTCTCTTATTGAGTTGTTATTGAAGTCTTAACAACTCTATCTCCATTTCTTCAATTGTTGAAGTCCTTAAGCCAAGCTCTATTGTAAGGTCTTCACATATTTTGATCTGTACTTCAAATCTTCTCTTCAAGTCAATATGTTCAGCCCTTATCTCATCATTTTGACTTTCAGCTTCCTCAGACTTTACTTCAACTTGTTTTATGTGAGCTTCCAACCTTTTTATGGTTCTGCCCCTTCTGATTATCTCATTTGAAACTGCTTCCAATTCAGCTTCAAGATCTGGCTCTTCTTCATCAACCTCCTCTTCCTCTTTAGAGGTTGAGCTACCACCTTATGCTGATGCTATAAAGACATACTTATCTAATGAGTCTTCATCTTCCTCCTAATCAGCTTCTTTTGTTTGACTCACATAACTCTTGAATGAGTCTCTCTTCTTCCTCTGTGGGTTGGCGGTCTTCTTGCTGGACTTCTTTGATTTAAATGATGGTCTTCTCAATTATGAATTCGGCTTATCATCACCATCCTCATCTTCATCATCACCATCATCATCTTCATCATCAAGTTTCACTTTGCACTTAGAAGCAAAGTGTCCAGTCTTCCCACAACGATAACATCTCAAGGACAACTGTCCTTTTCCCTTCTTAGACCCCTTCTTGAATTTCCTTGTGAAGTAAGCCAACACTTCACCTTTACTTTCTTCCTCATCACCATCATCATCCTCACTAGATGATTCTTCCTCTTCTCTTATCTTCGAGTGCTTCATAGCTTTGAAAGCTGCATCCTTTGATACCTTCGTTGTTGCAGAGCTTTGAGCTGACCTTATCCTCATCTCATATGCAATGAGATTGCACTGGAGATCATGCAGAGACATAAAATTGAGATCTCTACACTCCTCTATGGCTGTTACCTTTGAGGCAAACCTCTTAGGCAGAATTCTCAGAATCTTCTTCACAATAGATGAGTCCTTCTTGTTCTTCCCATGACTTCTCAGGTCATTCACAACATCAATAACCCTGGTGAAGAACTCTTGGACTGTCTCATTTTTTTGCATTCTGAGAGATTCATATCTCTCCTTGAACACTTGAAGTTTAGCCTCCTTCATTCTGCCATCACCTTCATAGATTTTCTGCAATTTGTCCCATATCTCCTTGGTAGATTTACAGTCCATAACTTTAGCATACTCAGCATCTGTTAATGCTAAAATGGTAACGTTTGAGGCCTTCCCATTTATCTCAAATTGCCTTAACTCTTTTGGAGTTGGGTCTTTACTTTCTTTTGAAGCCACAAAACCCTCTTGTACACATTTCACCACATTCATGGTTGCAAATACCACTTGCATTCTCGCTCTCCACATGACCGTTGGTTCCGTTAAAGATTGGAACCTTTTTGCTGTAAATGGTGCTAGTGCTGGTACCGGCTTCCATTTCTCAGTATGCTAAACAAGTCAAACTTATAGATCCCTTTAAACTAGTACACCAAGCTGTTAAGTTTCAAACTAGTGAACCTAAGCTCTGATACCAATTGAAGTTCCTGACTTCTTCCTAGGATCTACTAGTTTGTGATACTGAGGGGGGTGAATCAGTATCACCACAATTCGCAATTTGCAGGTAAGTGAACAACTTCAATCTCTTCTTAAAAGGGAACTCTTTCTCAAACTCGACTAAGGTAGATCTATTGCTACCTATTAATCACAATAGTCCCTAAGGTCACCTTTCAAACACCTTGCCTAATAGACAATACGGATGTTCTTGTTTAGGTCTTCGTTAGGTTATGGGTTGGTTGATACTTTAGCTGTGTTCACAACTCCATTTAAAACATAAGACATAAAGCAAATTAAGGACAAACGAGATTTACATGGTTCCGTCAATGTGACGTACATCCACGGTGGTAGGGATTCTCCCTCTACCAAGACTATCCACTATACTTGTAAACACAGGTTACAATAGATGTCTTTAATTCTCTGCTCCTTTAACTATTGCAATTACTAAGCAAGTACAATACAAAGTGTGTCACTTACTGTGTCTACCCTTCTTCTAGCTTGTCTTGCCTCTGTTGAATTGAAAGGCTACTGCACTACAGCTTAGAAGTTCACCGTAACGCTCTCTAACCTCTTTTGAAGAAGTCTAGAAATACGTTGAGTTCTTTATATGCTTTGCTGAATTTCTTTTCTACGTTTTTTCACAAAATTCCTACTTCCACCATCCTACGGTCTCACCTGTCTCCTTGTCTCATGATCTTACTATTTCACGGCTCACCTATCTATTTCTCTCTTATCGTCTAGCTGGATTTCTCTCTCCTATCGCTGGATTTCTCTCTCTTCCCGCCGAATTTCTCTCTCTTCTTGCCAGATTTCTCTCTCTTCGTCGGATTTCTCTCTCTTCACCGGATTTCTCTTTTCCGTTCACCCACTTGGCCTGATCTCTCTCATTGTCTAGCCAAATCTATCTCACCGTCCAGTTGGATTTGCTTTTGGTCGTATCGACTCCTTTGTTCCGGCCGTCTCCTGTTTCTCTCTCTACCATGTTGTCTCCTTGCAGATTGCTGTGTGCCGGTGGCGTTCCATTCCTCACGGGTTTCTCTCCTTCCGCCGATCTACTCCAATTTGGCCATCGAGTTTCCCTTCTCCTTGTCGGGTTTCTTCTCGTTCCGCCGTCAACTCATTTTTTTTTTCTTTTTCGGCCATCTTTCCCACAATTCTTTCGGCTGTCTGCCTTCAACCCCCAAATCTGATTTTGGTCGTGCTTCTCTTCGTTTTGCCATGTACTGTTCGTCGGCCATCATGTTTCTCCTCTTCTTAAGGGCTGTTCAGGATGTTACTGTTTTACGATGGCTGTTCACTCGATCTGGTGGTGTTCTTCTGTGTAGGGTTTGGTGTTCTCTTTTATTGGTCGGTTGTCTAGGTTTCACTGAATGCTCAATATTGTCGACTCCCTATTCTTTGTCTTTCAAGACTATTATATACTATACCCTAAGAAATCCTAATAGAGCTTACAAAGTGAATTTACTTTCTTGCCCTTCTGTGTGGTTTTACCTTTTTTCCCTTCCACATGGCTTCAATTTACTTGCACACGTAAAGCTAGTTGACAATAATTATAACCCATACAAGGCTATGGGAACAACAGAAATCTATTGTTTTCATTGGTTTTCTTGTGAGTTTGCTTGGAATAAATTTAGCCAAAAATAATGTCAAAGAAATTATGATTTGATGTACACCTTATGATGGGCAACAAAGCACTAATCAAGTACAACAAACAAGTATTCCCAAGATCATTTACAAGGAATCGGTGGTCTAATGACAAGGTCAAGAACAAAGTGGATGAAAGAGGATTTACAAGGCATAATCATGGATACACATGACGAAATGTCTACACTAATAGATTCTAGTACTATTTTAGATGTTTGCAATGCTACACCAATCAAAATTTCTTATCTTTAAGTCCATGATGATCAACAAGACTTTGAATTTAAAGTTGAGGAACAGTACTTGAAGCCCAAGATATAAGTCCACATTGTATGACCAATCCAAGGAAACATTTTATTTGCTTTCTGAGTTGTATAAAATGTCCAATTTGTTTTGTTTTGGATAGATTGATACTCAGTTAATGCCAAATGTAGATCTAAAAATGCTAAAACTTTTTGGTTGATTTGGGCTTAAATAAGGAACCCAAAAGTTGACTTGACCTCAGATCCCATTATCTTAAAAAGTGTGTGTTTTGTATGAAATCCATTGTTTTGATTGGTTTTGTTAGGAGTTTGCCTAGAACAAATTTAGACAAAAATAATGTAAAAACAATTATAATCTGACCTACACCTAATGATGGCCAACAAAGCAAGTATTCCCAAGATCATTTACAAGGAATCGGTGTCCAATGACAAGGTCAAGAACAAAGTGGATGAAAAAGGATTTACAAGGCGTAATCATGAATGCACATGACAAAATATGTCATCTAGAAGATTCTAGCACTATTCTAGATGTTTCCAATGCACCAACGAAAATATCTTATCATTAAGTGCATGATGATGAACAAGGCTTTCAACTTGAAGAACAATACTTGAAGCATAAGATATAAGTCTAAATTGAATGACCAATCCAAGGAAACACTTTATCTGCTTTCTGAGTTGTATAAAAAGTCCAATTTCTTTTATTTTGGGTAGATTGACATTTAGTTAATGCCAAATGTACATGTAAAAATTGTTGAAACTTTTGGGTTCGTTTGGGCTTGCAAAAACAACCCAATAGTTGATCTAACCTAAGATCCCTTTTATCTTAAAAAGTGTGCATTTTGTATGAAATCTATTGTTTTCATTGGTTTTCTGAGGAGTTTGCTTGGAATAAATTTAGCAAAAAATAATGTCAAAGAAATTATGATTTGATATACACCTTATGATGGGCAAGAAAGCACTAATCAAGTATAACAAACAAGTATTCTTAAGATCATTTACAAGGAATCGGTGGTCTAATGACAAGGTCAAGAACAAAGTGGATGAAAGAGGATTTACAAGGCGTAATCATGCATACACTTGACAAAATGTCTGCTTTAAAAGATCCTAGGACTATTCTAGATGTTTCCAATGCTACACCAACGAAAATATCTTATCTTTAAGTGCATGATGATGAACAAGGCTTTGAACTTGAGGAACAATACTTGAAGCCGTTGATATAAGTCCAAATTGTATGACCAGTCCAAGGAAACACTTTATTTGCTTTCTAAGTTGTATAAAAAGTCCAATTTGTTTTGTTTTGGACAGATTAATATTCAATTAATCCCAAATGTACATGTAAAAATGATGAACCTTTTTGGTTGATTTGGGCTTGTGTGAGGAACCCAATAGTTGACCAGACCTAAGATCCCATTATCTTAAAAAGTGTGTTTTGTTTGAAATCCATTATTTTCATTAGTTTTCTTAGGAGTTTACCTAGAATAAATTTTGACAGAAATAATGTAAAAGCAATTATGATCTGACCTAGATTAAATGATGGGAAACAAAGTACTAATCAAGTACAACAAAGCAAGTATTCCCAAGATTATTTACAAGGAATCAGTGGTCGAATGAAAAGGTTAGGAACAAAATGGATAAAAGTTGTTGTTCTCACAGTCTTGTATGAGTTGTAATTGTTGTCAACCAAATTTAAGTGTGCAAGCAAAAGTGGCTCATACCGTTGTAAAGGATAAGACTAGAATGTCAAATAACCTCATAAAGTGATCTCATTGGAGTGAACTTGTAGAAGCAGTGTAGCATTGCTTAATTCTTAGTGTGACAGTGTGACAAGGTGGTAACTGTTCATGGGCAATCCTAGCTGTTCATTTGACCAGTCAAGGAATGAGATTTCAAGAGAAAGAAAAGAGCAAGAAAAATAAATTAAGAAGGAGGATAATGCTGAATTTTGAATTAAACAATAATATGAAGCCACATGGAGGGGGAAGAAAGAAAATTTGCCATAGTTACAGTAAGCCCTACTAGGGCTTTCATTGAAGGGAGTACATAAACCAAGACTTATCTCTTGTAGGGTAGCCATCGTAAGATAGTGAGATCTGGAGAAGGTGAGACACTAGAGTAGACCAGACTTGGAAATTGTGAAACACGTGAAAGTAGACTAGAAAGAGTGGACGTGAGACTTGGAGAAGGTGAGACGTTAGAGTAGACCAGACTTGGAAATGTGAGAATAGTGAGACTAGACATGAAGAAGGTGAGACGTTGGAAACGTGAGAACTGTGAGACCAGACCTAGAGAAGGTGAGACATTAAAGCAGACCATACCTGGAAACGTGAGAACAGTGAGACCAGGTGAGAGTGGAAAAGAGGAAAATGGGTGACACCAAAACGCACCAAAAGACCAAAATCGGTGAGACCAAAAAATGGTGTAACATGTGAGATCAGGTGAGACGTGAGACCTGGTGAGACCAGACCAGAACGGTGAAATGATGAGACCAGACCTGAGACCGTGAGACTAGAAATGATGAGACGGTGAGACTAGGAAACATGTGAGATCACGAGACAAGGAGATGGTGAGATGGTTAGACCAGGAGATGGATGAGACTGTGAGATGGTGAGACTAGGAGTTGTGTGAGACAACCAAGAGAAGAAGTTCAGTGAAGCATGTGAGGGAACTCAACGTATTTTCAAATTTCTTCAAGAGTTGTTAGAGAGTGTTTTGGTGATCTTCCAAGCGGTAATGAAGCTGCATATTCAAATCAAACAGAGGTAAGACAAGCAAGAAGAAGAGTAGACATAGTAGGTAACATTCTTTGTTTGCAATAGTGAAAGGAGCAAAAGATTAAGACATCCATTGTAACTACATTGCAATCATATGGAATACCACACTAGTATTCTCAAGCATAGTGGATTGTCTCGGTAGAGGAAGAGACTCTACCACTGTGGAGTACGTCACATTGACGGAACCACGTATATCTTTTGTGTCCTTCCTTTGAATTTACATTCTCTGTTTTGAATTGAGTTGTGAACATAGCTAAAGAATCATCAAACCCATAACCTAAAGAAGACCTAATCAAGAACTATCAATCTATCTAATATGCAAGGTGTCTGAAAGGTAACTATAGGGACTATTGTGATTAGTAGGTAACAAAAGATCTACCATAGTTGAATCTTAGAAAGAGTTCACTTTTGAAAAGAGTTTAAAGTTGTTCATACTTGCATATTGACGAGAGCTAAAGTATTAATGAAGTAGAATACTTTGGCTTAAATTATCAAAGTTTTTTTAAAGGGTGTGATACTAATTCACCCCCCTCTTAGTATCACAGACTAGTAGATCCTAGGGTAAAATTGGGAACTTTAATTGGTATCAGAGCATAGGTTCACCAATTTGAAACTTAATAGCATGGTGTACTAGTTTGAAGGGTTTCAGAAGTTTTAACTTGTTTAGCATATTGAGAAATGGATACTAGTACCAGAACTAGCACTACTTACAGGAAGAAGGTTCCAATCTTCAACAGAACCAACTACCATATGTGGAGAGGAAAAATGCAGGTGGTATTTGCAACCATGGGCATGAACGTAGTGAAATCTATACAAGAGGGTTTTGTGCCCTCAGAAGAAGGTAAAGATCCAACCCCAGAGGAATTAAGGTAGTTTGAGATAAATGGGAAGACCTCAAACATCATCATTTTAGCATTGACAGATGCTGAATATGCTAAAGTTATGAACTGCAAATCTGCTAAGGAGATATGAGACAGATTGTAGAAAGTCTATAAAGGTGGTGGCAGAATGAAGAAGGCCAAGCTACAAGTTTTTAAGGAGAGATATGAATCTCTCAGAATGCGAAAAAATGAGATAGTCTAAGAGTTCTTCACTAGGGTTATTGATGCTATAAACGATATTAGAAGTCATGGGAAAAAAAGAAGGACTCATCTATTGTGAAGAAAATTCTGAGAATTCTACCTGAGAGGTTTGCCTCAAAGGTGGTAGCCATAGAGGAAAGTAGAGATCTCAATTCTATATCTCTGCATGATCTCATATGCAATCTCATTGCATATGAGATGAGAATAAAGTCAACTGAAAACTCCTCAACATCAAAGCTATCAAAGGAGGTAGCTTTCAAAGCTATGAGACAATTGAAGATCCGAGAAGAGGAAGAATCATCTAGTGAAAATGATGATGATGATAAGGAAGAAAGAGAAGGTGAAATGTTGGCTTACTTCATAAGGAAATTCAAAAAGGGGTCTAAGAAGGGAAAAGGACAGTTGTCCTTGAGATGTTATCGTTGTGGGTAAATTGGACACTTTGCTTCTCAGTGCAAATTGAAACTTGATGATAAAGATGAGGATGGTGATGATGAGCAGAAATCAAAATGGAGAAGACCATCATTCAAGTTAAGGAAGTCCAACAAGAAGACCACCAACCCATAGAAGAAGAAAAGAGGCTCATTCAAGAGTTATGTGAGCCAAACAAAAGAAACTGATGAGGAGGAAGATGTAGACTCATCAGATGAGCATGCCTTTATGGCATTAGCTAAATGTGGTAATTCAACCTCTAAAGAGGAAGAGGAGATTGATGAAGAAGAACAAGATCTTGAAGCTGAGTTAGAAGCAGCTTCAAAGGAGATAATTAGAAGGGGTAGAACCATAAGAAGATTGGGGGCACATATAAAACAAGTTGAAGCAAAGATTGACGAAGTAGAAATTCAAAAAGATGAAATAAGGGTTGAATATATTGACTTGAAGAGAAGATTTGAAGAACAGATCAAAATATGTGAAGACCTTACAATAGAGCTTGCCTCAAGGACTTCAAAAATTGAAGAAATGGAGATAGAGTTACTGAGACTCTAGCAATAACTCAAAAAGAGTGAAAGGAACTTACAGAAGCTTAAAGTGGTAGGAGAAACAAGCTCTATAAGAGAAAAGAAGAATGAAGAGAAAGTGCAACAATCTGATGCTGCACTACCTAAAGAGAATGAGACTTTGCCACAGAAGTTGAAAGAGAAGGCTATGACTCATGAGAAGATAATTGAAGAAGAGAAGATAGTTATCCAACCAAAGCTAGGGCCAAAAATGATGTATGTGGTTAAAGAGGAGCAGCCCATAACTGCCACGTCTCAGAAAGAAAAGACTAATCATCTAGGAATAGTGAAGGCTAAAAATAAAGAAGATTTGAAGAAGCAATCGAGGATTGCAAACAAAAATGAAGAAATGAAAGTCAGCCAGCTAAGGGCAATGACTGAATAAAAGAAGGAGAAAAAGGTGGCTGAAATAAAAGTCACACAAGCAAAGAAGCCAGCAACTATGCCCACACAGCAAGTAATGAACAAAAGGAAACAAGCTGTGGTTAGACCCGATAAGAGGTAGTTCCAAGTCACTGCTTTTATTATGAAGTCAGGCGTATAAAGCAAGTAAATGCTGGTGGAGAAGGCCAGTATATGTCTCCAACTTAAGAAGATACAATGTTGCATATAGGGGGAGACAATACAAAATTCAAAGGTGAACACCTGTAGTGAGTTCTTGCACATATTGTAAAAGGCAAGGACACACTGACAAGGATTGTTGGTGAAAGTCCAAACTAGTTGTTTCAAAGAACAAGTTTGCTATATTGGTAGACTTGGAGCAGTGTGAAAGGTGTAGGTAGGATGGCCATAATGCCAAGAGATGCATGATACTTCTCCCTGAGTATGAGAAGGCACTCAATGGCACAGTAAAACCAATTGGTACAGTCAAAGTTAAGAAAAAGGAGAAAGCTATCTTCAAGCCAGTTCAAAAGAAGGAATATAAAGCTAAAAGGGAAGAAGCTAATATAGCTGAAATTGCACTAAAAGCTGACTATAAGGAAAAGTAGTGATAATGGATGCACTTCACACATGATAAGAGACAAGAGTAAATTATCAAAGCTAAACACGTCAAAAGAAGGCAAAGTCGAGTATGGTAATGATGATTCACTTAACATCAGTGGTCAAGGGGTTAGTAAATATTGGAAAAGGAAAGCTAAAAGATGTTCTACACGTTGATGGACTCAGATATAATCTAGCGTTTGTCAGCCAACTATACAATGAAGACCATAAAGTGATATTCACAAAAACAGGTTGCCAAGCAAAGAGTAAAGAAGGCAATACTGTTGCAGCTAGGAAAAGAATAGCTGGAAATTTATATGTGATTGATGAGGATAAGACAAATAGCTTTTACTTACAAAAGAAGAAGAAAATCAACTCTGACATAGGAGTGTGGGACACTTAACACAGAAGAACATAAGGAAGCTAACCATTACTCATGCAATCAGAGACATTCCAGACCTCAAGAGAGAGAGGGAGTATTTTTGCTCAGCATGCTCTAAAGGAAAATAGGTTAGAAAGTAGTATAAGACCAAAGAGTTTAGTGTTGAAGCAGTTCTTGACATTGTACATACTAATTTGTGTGGGCCAATAAGAACATAAGGGTTGAATGGTGATAGGTACTTCATCTTATTTGTTGATGATTATTCTAGAAGGACCTGCATCATGCACCTTAAATACAAGTTAGAAGTCTTGAAATGCTTCAAGAGATACATAAGGTTGGCTAAAATGAGAGTGGAAAGAAGATTAAAGTATTGAGGTCAGATCAAGGCACTAAATTCATAAATAAAGCTTTTGAAGATTACCTTGAGAAGCATAGAATTCACCATCAGATGGTAGCAACAAGAACACCTCAACAGAATAGGGTAGTAGAGAGGAAAAATAGATCTGTAGTTAAAATGGCAACAACTCTACTACTGGAATCCAAACCTCACACAAGATTTTGGATAGAAGCAACATTTACTGCCGTGCACCTACTGAACAGAGTTTTACTAAGGCCCAATATTGATAAGACTCCATATGAGCTATAGAGTGGGAAGAAGACAACAGCAAAGTATCTTAGAATCTTTGGCAGCCTATGTTTTCTGAAGAAGAAGGAGAAAAACTTGGAAAAATTCCATGCTAGGTCAGATAAAGGCATATTTGTGGGATACTCAGCAAAGACAAAAGGTTATACAATTTTTCTACATAAACTGGGAAAAGTAGTCACTTCCAGTGATGTGAGAATAGATGAAAAATGGAAAACAATGCATAATGGAAAAGCTGAGGATAGTGAATAAGATGACTTTAAGATAGATGAAGAATTAGACCAACATGAAGAAGAAGGAAAAGAAGTAAGTTTAGACTTAGAGAAGAGTGAGTCTGAAGATGAAGAAGGAGATTCTCTTGCAACTAAAACTGTGCAAGAGAGAAAGAAAAAGAAAACATGGACCAGTGCTCATCAAGGAAATCAGATCATAGTTGACTCATCAGCAGGAGTTACAATAAGAAGAAGAATTATGGGAGCTACTGCTTTACTTTCACAAGTTGAACCTAAATTTGTTGAAGAGACTGCACAAGACAAAGCCTAGGCCAAAGATATCAATGAGGAGCTGGATCAATTCGAGAAGAATGAAACATAGGAGTTGGTTGCAAGTTCCACTAACAAGAATGTCATAGGAACAAAACGGGTATTTAGAAATAAACACAATAAAGATGGCAAGGTGGTAAGGAACAAGGCTAGGCTGGTTTGCAAAGGCTACACTAAAAAAAAAGGAGTAGATGTTGATGAAACTTTTGCACTAGTAGCAAGGTTGGAAGCTATCAAAATGTTCTTAGCTTTGGTAGCACATAAGAGGTATAAAGTTTACCATATGGATGTGATATCAGCCTTTTTGAATGGGCTCTTGAAAGAAAGAGTATATATTGAATAACCTGATGGAATACAAATTAGTAAGGATGAGAGACACATATGCAAGCTGAAGAAAGCCTTATATCGCCTTAAACAAGCCTCAAGAGCATGGTACAGTAGGTTGGATACGTATTTGAGAAGGTTGAACTTTAGAAGAGGAACAGTTGATAATAACCTATATGTGTTTAACTCAGAGGAAGGCCAGCTAAAAACCATAGTATATGTATATGACATTATCTTTGAAGGGGATCACTCTGAGCTTTGCCAACAATTTGCATAAAAGATGAGTGAGGAATTTGAGATGTCATTGATTAGAGAAATGACTTACTTTCTTGGATTACAAATAAAATAGTGTAAAGAAGGTATTTTTATTTCTTAAACAAAATATGCCAAATAGATGCTGAAAAGATTTGGCATTGAGGATAGCAAACCTCTTAATAGCCCTATGAAAGTAGGCTACAAGTTAACAAAAGATCAAGAAGAAATGAGTTTAAGCCCCACAGAATACAGGAAGATGATAGGGAGCCTTCTGTACCTTACAGCATCAAGGCCTGATCTTATGCAAGATGTGTGCATCGCCAATAGATTCCAAGTTGATCCTAAGGAATCTCACGCGTTGGTAGTGAAAAGAATCCTAAGATACCTCAAAGGGACACTAGAAATGGGTTTATGGTATCCTATCATGGATTCTGTAAAATTACAAGCATACACTGATGCAGATTGGGCAGGAAGTATAGATGACAGAAAACCAACCAGTGGTTGCAGCTTCTACTTAGGTTTAAAGTGTGTTACATGGTTAAGTAGAAAGCAAAACAGTGTTGCTTTAAGCAAAGCTAAGGCTAAGTATATGGCTACTTCTGTAGCATGTACTAAGGTGATATGGATGCAAAAACAATTGGCAGATTTGGGTGTTAAAGTGAAGTTACCAGTGAGTGTACTTTGTGATAATCAAAGTGCAATTGATCTAAGCAAGAATCCAGTTCAACATTCAAGGAGCAAGCATATTGACATCCGATATCACTTTATCAAGGATCAAGTGGAACAAGGTATAATTCAATTGGAGTATGTTGGCACTAAAGATCATATTACAGATATTCTAACTAAACCTCTAGCCATAGAGCTGTTTGAAAAGCACAAAATGAGTTTGTCTGTTCAAATGCCTCCTCAAGCGTAAAGTTCAGGTGAATCCTTCATCTCTACTTTGCGGGTTTTTCAAATTTGTAATTGATTAGCAAAGGAGGAGAGAAGCAACAGTGCAGGGGGAGCTGTTAAGGAAGGGGGAGTGCATATTTAGGGGGAGTTGTAATCCATTTACTTCTAGATTATTACTCTATGAAGGACTACTGCATAATGGATTTTGTTGTAAGTGTTGCCAACAATTACAAAGGGGGAGATTATTGTTCCCACAACCTTGTATAGGTTGTAATTGTTGTCAATCAAATTTAAGTGTGCAAGCAGAAGTGGCTCATAACCTTGTACAGGATAAGACTAGCATATTAAATAAGCTCGTAAAGTGATCTCATTGGAGTGAACTTGTAGAGGGAGTGTAGCATTGCTTAAGTCTTACTGTGATAGTGTGACAAGGTGGTAACTATTCATGGGCAATCCTGGCTATTCATTTGAGCAGTCAAGGAATAAGATTTCTGTAGAAAGAAAAGAGCAACAAAAATAAATTAAGGAGGAGGATAATGCTGAATTTTGAATGGAACAGTAATATGAAGCCACATGGAGGGGCAAGAAAGAAAATTTGTCGTAGCTACAGTAAGCCCTACTAGGGATTTCATAGAAGGGAGTATATAAACCAAGACTTATCTTTTGTAGGGTAGCCACCGTAAGATAGTGAGACCTAGAGAAGGTTAGACGCTAGAGCAGACCAGACCTGGAAACTGTGAAACACATGAAAGTAGACCAAAAAGAGAGGACGTGAGACCTAGAGAAGGTGAGAAGTTAGAGCAGCCCAGACCTGGAAACCATGAAACATGTGAGAGTAGATCAAAAAGAGAGGACATGAGACCTAGAGAAGGTGAGACGTTAGAGTAGACTAGACCTAGAATTCTAATAATGGTGAGACTAGACCTGGAGAACGTGAGACATTGGAAATGTGAGAATGGTGAGACCAGACCTAGAAAAATGAGAACAGTTAAACCAGACTAGAACGGTGAGACCAGGTGAGACTTGGAAACGTGAGACCAGAAAAGAGGGAAATGGGTGACACCAGAAGACATCAGAAGACCAGAGATGGTGAGACCAGAAATGGGTGAGACCAAGTAAGACCAAACTAGAATGGTGAAACGGTGAGACCAGAGACAATGAGATGGTGAGACCAGGAAATGGGTGAGACCAAGTAAGACCAAGCCAGAATAGTGAAACGGTGAGACCAAGAGTTGTGTGAGACAATTGAGAGAAGAAGTTTGGTGACGCATTTGAGAGAACTCAACGTATTTTCAGATTTCTTCAAGAGAGGTTAGAGAGTGTTTTGGTGATCTTCCAAGCGACAGGGAAGTAGCCTATTCAAATCAAACAGAGGTAAGCAAGTTAGAAGAAGGGTAGACATAGTAGGTGACACTCTTTGTATTGTACTTACTTTGTATTTGCAATAATGAAAGGAGCAGAAGATTAAGACATCCATTGTAACTACATTGCAATCATAGGGAATACCACACTGGTATTCTCAAGTATAGTGGATTGTCTCGATAAAACAAGAAACTCTACCACAGTAGAGTACATCACATTGATGGAACCATGTAAATTTCTTGTGTCCTTGCTTTGAATTTTCATTCTATATTTTGAATTGAGTTGCGAACACAGCTAAGGAATCATCAAGCCCATAACCTCAAGAAGACCTAATCAAGAATAGCCAATCTATCTAATAGGCAAGGTACCTAAAAGGTAACTTTGAAGACTATTGTGATTAGTAGATAACAATAGATCTACCTTAGTTGAATCTAAGAAGAGTTTGCTTTTGAGAAGAATTTGAAGTTGTTCACATACTTGTATATTAACGAGAGCTAAAGTATTAAAGAAGTAGAATACTTTGACTTAAATTATCAGGTTTTTTTTAAGGGCTGTGATATTGATTCACCCCCTTTCAATATCACAGACTAATAGATCCTAGGGTGATGTTGGGAACTTCAATGATAAAAGTGGATTTCCAAGGCCTAATGATGGATACACAAGACAAAATGTCTGCTCAAGAAGATTCTAGGATCATTCTAGATGTTTCCAATGCTACGCCAATGAAAATATCTTGTCTTTATGTGCATGATGATGAACAAGGCTTTGAACTTAAAGAACAATACTTGAAGCCCAAGATATAAGTCAAATTATATGAACAATCCAACGAAATACTTTATCTAGTTTTTGAGTTGTATAAAAAGTGCAATTTATTTTGTTTGGGTAGGTTGATTTTCAATTAATGCCAAAAAAATGCTAAAGCTTTTGTGTTCATTTAGGTTTGCAAAAAGAACCCAATAGTTGACCAAACCTAAAATGCCTTAATCTTAAAAAGTGTGCGTTTTATATAAAATCCATTGTCTTCATTGGATTTGTTGGGAGTTTGCTTGGAATAAATTTAGACAAAAATAACGTCAAAGCGATTATGATCTAACCTACACCTAATAATGGACAACAAAGCTCTAATCAAATACAACAGAGCAAGTATTCCCATGATCTTTTACAAGGAATTGGTGATCCAATGACAAGGTCAAAAACAAAGTGGATGAAAGTGGATTTCCAAGGCCTAATTTGAATACACAAGACAAAATGTCTGCTCTAGAAGATTCTAGGATTATTCTAGATGTTTCCAATGCTACACCAACGAAGATATCTTATCTTTAAGTGCATGATGATGAACAAGGCTTTGAACTTGAAAAACAATACTTAAAGCCTAAGATATAAGCCCAAATTGTATGAACAATCCAAGGAAACACTTTATCTACTTTATGAGTTGTATAAAAAGTCCAATTTGTTTTGTTTTAGGTAGATTGATTTTTAGTTAATACCAAATTTACATGTAAAAATGCTCAAGCTTTTGTGTTCATTTAGGCTTACAAAAAGAACCTAATTGTTGACCTGACGTAAAATGCCTTTATCTTAAAAAGTGTGTGTATTGTATGAAATCCATTGTTTTTCATTGGTTTTGTAGGAGTTTGCCTTGAATAAATTTAGAAAAAAATAATATCAAAGTAATTATGATTTGACCTACATCTAAAGATGGCGAACAAAGTACTAATCAAGTACAACAAAGCAATTATTCCTAAGATCTTTTACAAGGAATCGGTTGTCTAATGACAATGTTAAGAACAAAGTGGATGAAGGAGGATTTACAAAGCGTAATCATTGATACACATGACAAAATATCTGCGCTAGAAGGTTCTAGTATTATTCTAGATGTTTCTAATGCTACACCATCAAAAATATCTTATCTATAAATGTATTATCATGAACAAGGCTTTGAACTTGAAAAACAATACTTGAAGCACCAGATATAAGTCCAAATTGTATGACCAATCCAAGGAAGCACTTTATCTATTGTCTGAGTTGTATAAAAAGTCCTATTTATTTTGTTTTGGGTAGATTGATTTTCACTTAATGCCAAATGTACATGTAACAATGTTAAACCTTTTGGGTTCGTTTGGGCTTGCAAAATGAACTCAATAGTTGACCTGACCTAAGACCCCTTTTATCTTCAAAAGTGTGTGTTTTGTATAAAATCCATTGTTTTCATTGGTTTTGTTGGGAGAATGCCCGAAATAAATTTAGAAAAAAGTACTGTCAAAGGAATTATGATTTGACCTACACCGAATGATGGACAACAAAGCACTAATCAAGTACAACAGAGGAAGTATTCCTAGGATCTTTTAGAAGGAATCGGTTGTCCAATGACAAGGTCAAGGACAAAGCAGATGAAACCAGATTTCCAAAGCATAATCATGGATACACATGACAAAATGTCTGCTCCAAAAGATTCTAGTACTATTCTAGATGATTCCAATGCTACACCAATGAAAATATCTTATCTTTAAATGTATGATTGTGAACAAGGCTTTGAACTTGAAGAACAATACTTGAAGCTTAAGATATAAGTCCAAGTTGTATTAACAATCCAAGCAAATGCTTGATCTGCTTTCTAATATGTATAAAAAAAAAATTTGTTTTGGGTGGATTTATTTTTAGTTAGTGCCAAATGTACATGTAGAAATGCTCAATGTTTGGGTTCATTAGGGCTTGCAAAATGAACCCAATATGTGACTTGAACTAAGATTTATTTTATTTTAAAAAGTGTGTGTTTTGTAAGAAATCCATAGTTTTTATTTGTTTTGTTGTGATATTGCTTGGAATAAATATAGACAAAAATAATGTCAACACAATTATGATCTAACCTATGCCTAATGATGGAGAACTAAGTGCTAATCAAGTATGACAAAGCAAGTGTTCGTATGATCTTTTATGGGGAATCAGTGGTCCAATGACAAGGTCAAGAACAAAGTGGAGAAAAGAGGATTTACAGGGATTAATCATGGATATACATGGCAAAAAGGCCACTCTAGAAGATTCTAGGACAAATCATGACGTTTCTAATGCTACAATGAGGATAATCACTTATCTTTAAATGTAAGATGATGAACAAGGATTTGAACTTGAAAAACAATATTTGAAGTCCATGATATAAGTCTAAGTTGTATGACCTATCTAAGGAAAGGCTTGATCTGGTTTCTGAGTTGTATAAAAGAACCAACTTTTTTTGTTTTGCCTAGATTGATTTTTAATTAATGCCAAATGTACATTCTGAAATGCTTAACATTTTGGGTTCATTAGAGCTTGCAAAAAGAACCCAATAGGTGACCTGACCTAATATCCATTTTATCTTTAAAAGTGTGTGTTTTGTATGAAATCCATAGTTTTTATTTTTTTTGTTGTGTGTTTACATGGAATAAATTTAGAAAAAAATAATGTCAAAGAAATTATGATCTAACCTATACCTAATGATGGAGAACAAAGTGCTAATGAAGTACAATAAAGCAAGTATTCATATGATCATTTACGAGGAATCTGTGGTCCATGGACAAGGTCAAGAACGATGTGACAAAAAGAGGATTTAAAAGGATTAATCATGGATATACTTGACAAAAAGGCAGCTATAGAAGTTCTAGGAGTATTCATGATGTTTCCAAAGCTACAACTAGCATAATCACTTATCTTTAAGTGTATAATGATGAACAAGTCTTTGAACATGAATAACAATACTTGAAGCCCAGGATATAAGTCCAAGTTGTATGACCAATCTAAGGAAATGCTTTACCTACTTTCTGAGTCATATAAAAAGTCTAATTTGTTTTATTTTGGGTAGACTGATTTTCAGTTAATACCAAATATACATGTAAAAATGCTGAACCTTTTAGGTCCATTTGGACTTGCAAAAAGAATCCAATAGTTAACCTGACCTAAGATCCCTTTATCTTAAAAAGTGTGTGTTTTGTATGAAATCCATAGTTTTCATTGGTTTTGTTATGAGTTTGCTTGGAATAAATTTAGACAAAAATAATGTCAAGGCAATTATTATCTAACCTACACTAATAATGGAAATCAAAATACTAATCATGTACAATAAAGCAAGTATTCCAAAGATCGTTTACAAGGAATCAGTGGTCCAATGATATTGTTGAGAAGAAAGTGGATTAAAGAGGATTTATTAGGCATAATCATGGATATATATGAAAAAAAATCTGCTCTAAACAATTCTAGGACTATTTTAGATGTTTCCAATGCTACACCAACAAAAATCCCTTATCTTTAAGTGCAAGATGATCAACAAGGCTTTGAACTTGAAGAACAATATGTAAAGCTCATGATATAAGTCCAAGTTGTATAACCAATGCAAAGAAAGGTTCATTAGGGCTTGCAAAAAGAACCTAATGGATGACTGACCTAAGATCCATTTTATTTTAAAAAGCATGTGTTTTGTAAGAAATCCATAGTTGCTGTGAGTTTGCTTAGAATAAATTTAGACAAAAATAATATCAAAGCAATTATGATCTAACCTATACCTAATGATGGAGAACAATGTGCTAATCAAGTACAACCAAGCAAGTATATGTATGATCTTTTATGGGGAATCAGTGGTCCAATGACAAGGTGAAGAACAAAGTGGAGAAAAGAGGATTTACATAGATTAATCATGGATATACATGACAAAAAGGCAGTTCTAGAAGATTTTAGGACAATTCATGACATTTCCAATGCTACAAGGAGGATAATCACTTATCTTTAAGTGCAAGATGATGAACAAGGCTTTGAGCATGAGGAACAATATTTGAAGCCTATGATATAAGTGTAAGTTGTACGACCTATCCAAGGAAAGACTTGAATTGCTTTCTGAGATGTATAAAAAGAATAAATTTTCTTGTTTTGGGTAGATTGATTTCAATTAATGCCAAATGTACATTCTGAAATGCTCAACGTTTTGGGTTCATTGGGGCTTGTAAAAAGAACCCAATAAGTGACCTAACATAAGATCCATTTTATCTTAAAAGTTTGTGTTTTGTAAGAAATCTATAGTTTTCATTTGTTTTGTTGTGAGTTTGCTTGGAATAAATTTAGACAAAAATAATACCAAAGCAATATACCTAATGATGGAGAACAAAGCACAAATCAAGTACAACAAAACAAATATTCACATGATCTTTTATGGAGAATCGGTGGTCTAATGATAAGGTCAATTACAAAGTGGAGAAAAGAGAATTTACAGTGATTAATCATGGATATACATGACAAAAAGGCTGCTCCAGAAGATTCTAGGACAATTCATGACATTTCCATTTCAATTAATGCCAAATGTACATGTAGAAATGCTCAACGATTTTTGTTTATTCGGGCTTGCCAAAAACCCAATAGGTGACCTAACCTAAGATCTGTTTTACCTTTAAAAGTGTGTGTTTTGTAGAAAATCCATAGTTTTCATTCATTTTGTTGTAAGTTTACTTGCAACAAATTAAGATAAAAATAATGTCAAAGCAATTATGATCTACCCTACGCCCAATTATGGAGAACAAAGAACTAACCAATGACAAGGTCAAGAACAAAGGGGATAAAAAAGGATTTACGAGGCTTAATCAATGATATACTAGGTAGAAAGGGCGCTCTTGAAGATTTTAGGACTATTCTAGACATTACCAATGCTACATCAAGGATAATCACCTATCTTTAAGTGCAAGATGATGAACAAGACTTTGAACTTGAAGAACAATACTTGAAGCCCAAGATATAAGTACAAGTTGTATGACCAATCCATGGAATGGCTTGATCTGCTTTATGAATTGTATTAAAAGTCCAATTTTTTTTTGTTTTGGGCAGATTGATTAGTAAATGCCAAATGTACATGTAAAAATGATCAACATTTATGGTTCAGTTGGTCTTGCCAAAAGAACCCAATAGGTTATGTTGTTCCCACAACCTTATATGAGTTGTAATTGTTGTCAACCAGATTTAAGTGTACAAGTAGAAGTGGGTCATATCTCAGGAATTACAGAATAAAACTAGAATGTCAAATAACCTGTAGAGGGAGTTTAGCATTACTGGAAGATGGGCAGTTACGGGGGCAGTTTCTTTTGTATATTTTTAATTGTTCATGGGCAATCCTGGTCATTCATTCAAGCATTCAAAGGATAAGATTTCAAAAGAAAGAGCAAGAAAAATAAGTTAAGAAGGAGGATAATGCTGAATTTTGAATGGAACAGTAATATGAAGCCACATAGAGGGGCAAGAAAGGAAATTTGCTGTATAAAAAGTTTTCTTTATGTGCAAGATGATGAATAAGGTTTTGAACTTGAAGAATAATACTTGAAGCCCAAGATATAAGTCCAAGTTATATGTCCATTCCATGGAAAGCCTTGATTTGCTTTTTTAATTGTATAAAAAGTCCAATTTATTTTGTTTTGGGTAGATTGATTTGCAGTTAATGCCAAATGCACATGTAAAAATGCTCAACATTTATGGTTCAGTTGGGCTTGCCAAAAGAAACCAATAAGTGACCTGAACAATGATCTATTTTATCTTAAAATGTGTGTGTTTTGTATGAAATCCATAGTTTTCATTCATTTTGTAGTGAGTTTTCTTGGAATAAATTTAGATAAAAATAATGTCAAAGCAATTATGATCTAACCTACACTTATTTATGGAGAATAAAACATCATCCAAGTACAACAAAGCAAGTATTCCCATGATGTTTTACGAGGAATTGGTGGTCCAATGACAAGGTTAAGAACAATGTGGATGAAAGAGGATTTACAAGGCTTAATCATGGATATACAAGACCAAATGGGTGCTTTATAAGATTTAAGACTATTCTAAACATTTCTAATGCTACACCAAGGTTAATCACTTATCTTTAAGTGCAAGATGATGAACAAGTATTTGAACTTGAAGAACAATACTTGATGCCAAAGATCTATGTACAAGTTCTATGATCAATCCACACAGAAAGGCTTGATCTGCTTTTCAAATTGTATAAAAAGTCCAATTTGATTCATTTTGGGTAGATTGATTTTTAGTTAATGCTAAATGTACATGTAAAAATTCTCAACGATTTTGGTTCATTTGGGCTTGCCAAAAGAACCCAATAAGTGACCTAACCTATGATCTGTTTTATCTTTAAAAGTGTGTATTTTGTATGAAATCTATTGTTTTCATTCATTTTTTTTGTGAGTTTGCCTAAAATAAATTAAGATAAAAATAATGTCAAAGCAATTCAGATCTAACCTACACCTAATAATGGAGAACAAAGTTCAAACAATGTACAACGAAGCAAGTATTGCCATGATGTTTTAAGAGAATCGTTGATTCAATGAGAAGGTCAAGAACATGGGTGATGAAAGAGGATTTACAAAGTTTAATCATCGATCCTGATGATTTTATGACTATTCTAGATGTCACCAATGCTACATCAATGATAATCACATATTTGTAAGTGTAAGATGATGAACAAGGCTTTGAACTTGAAGAACGATACTTGAAGCCCAAGATGTAAGTCAAAGTTGTATGACCAATCCATTGAAAGACATGATCTACATTCTGAAATGTGTAAAAAGTTCAATTTGTTTTGTTTTAGGTAGATTGATTTACAGTTAATGCCAAATGTACATGTAAAAATGCTTAACATTTATGGTTCATTTGGGTTTGGCAAAAGAACCCAATAAGTGACCTAAACTAAGATCTGTTTTATGTCAAAATGTGTGTGTTTTGTATGAAATTTATAGTTTTCATTCATTTTGTAGTGAGTTTGCCTCAAATAAATTTAGATAAAAATAAAGTCAAAGCAATTATGACCTAACCTACTCCCAATTATGGAGAACAAAGCACTAACCAAGTGCAACAAAATAAGTATTCCCATGATCTTTTACGAAGAATCGGTGCTCTACTGACAAGGTCAAGAACAAAGAGGATGAAGGAGGATTTACGAGGCTTAATCATTGATATACGAGATAAAAAAGGTGCTCTAGAAGATTTTAGGACTATTCTAGATGTTTCCCAGCATAATCACTCAACTTTAAGTGCAAGATCATGAATAAGGCTTTCAAATTGAAGAACAATACTTGATCCCCAAGATAAAGTCCATGTTGTATGCCTAATTCAAGGAATGGATTGATCTATTTTTTGAGTTCTATAAAAAGTCCAATTTGTTTCATTTTGGATAGATTGATTTATAGTTAATGACAAATGTACATGTAAAAAAGCTAAGGATTTTTGGTTCATTTGGGCTTACAAAAAGAACCCAATATGTGACCTAACCTATGATTCATTTTATCTTAAAAAGTGTGTGTTTTGTATGAAATCAATAGTTTCCATTCATTTCATTGTGAGTTTACCTATAATAAATTTAGATAAAAATAATGTCAAAGAAATTATGATCTAACCTACACCTAATAATGGAGAACAATGCACTAACCATGTAAAACAAAGCAAGTATTCCCTTGAAGTTTTACTAGTAATTAATGATCCAATGACAAGGTTAAGAACAAAGCAGATGAAACAGGATTTACAAGGCTTAATCATGCATATACAAGACAAAAAGGGTGCTTTATATGATTCTAAGACAATTCTAGACATTTCCAATGCTACACCAAGGATAATCACTTTTCTTTATGTGTAAGAGTATGAATAAGGCTTTGAACTTGAAGAACAAAACTTGAAACCCAAGATAAAAGTCCATGTTGTATGACCAATCCATGGAAAGGCTTGATTTGCTTTATGAATCGTATAAAAAGTCCAATTTGTTTCATTTTAGGTAAATTGATTTACAGCTAATGCCAAATGTACATGTAAAAATGCTAAACATTTATGATTCAGTGGGGCTTGCCAAAGGAACCTAATAGGTGACCTAAACTAAGATCTGTTTTATCTCAAAATGTGTGTGTTTTGTACGAAATTCATAGTTTTCATTCATTTTATAGTGAGTTTGACTTAAATAAATTTAGATAAAAATAAAGTCAAAGCAATTATGATCAAATCTAGGCCTAATAATGGAGATAAAAGCATTATCCAAGTACAACAAAGTAAGTATTCCCACGATGTTTTATGAGGAATTAGTGGTCTAATGACAAGGTCAAGAACAAAGTGGATAAAAGAGGATTTACAAACCTTAATCATGGATATATAAGACAAAAAGGGTGCTTTAGAAGATTCTAGGACTATTCATGACATTTCCTATGCTATAACAAAGATAATCACTTATTTCTAGGTGCATGATGATGAAAAGGTTTTGAGCTTGAAGAACAATACTTGAAGCCCAAGATATAAGTCCATGTTGTATGACAAATCCATGAAAAGGACTGATTTGCTTTCTAAATTGTATAAATGTCCAATTTGTTTCATTTTGGGTACATTGATTTACAGTTAATGCCAAATGTACATGTAAAAATCCTCAACATTTTTGGTTCATTTGGGCTTGCCAAAAGAACCTAATAGGTGACCTAAACTAAGATCCATTTTATGTTAAAATGTGTGTGTTTTGTATGAAATCCATTTGTTTCATTCGTTTTATAGTGATTTTGCCTGGAATAAATTTAGATAAAAATAAAGTCAAAGTAATTATGATCTAACCTACACCTAATAATGGAGAACAAAGCATTATCCAAGTACAACAAAGCAAGAATTTAGATTGATGTTTTAAGAGGAATCGGTGGTCAAATGACAAGGTTAAGAAAAATGTGGATGAAAGAGGATTCACAAGGCTTAATCATGGATATATAAGACCAAAAGGGTGCTCTATAAGATTCTAAGACGATTCTAGACATTTCCAATGCTACACCAAGGATAATTAGTTCTCTTTACATGCTGTTCATGAACATGGCTTTGAACTTAAAAAACAATACTCGAAGCCCAAGATATAAGTCCAAGTTGTATGACAAATACATGGAAAGGTTTGATCTGTATTCTTAATTGTATAAAAAGTCCAATTTATTTCGTTTTGGGTAGATTGATTTAAAATTAATGCCAAATGTACATGTAAAAATGCTCAACATTTATGGTTCAGTTGGGCTTACCAAAAGAACCCTATACGTGACGTGAGTTAAGATTTGTTTTATCTTAAAATGTGTGTGTTTTGAATGAAATCCATAGTTTTCATTCATTTTGTAATGTGTTTGCCTGGAATAAATTTAGATAAAAATAATGTCAAAGAAATTATGATCAAACCTATACCTAATAATGGAGAACAAAGCATTAACCAAGTACAACAAAGCAAGTATTCCCATGATGTTTATTGTGGAATCGATGGTCCAATGACAAGTTCAAAAACAAAATGAGTGAAAGAGAATTTACAAGGCTTAATCATGGATATACAAGACAAAATGGGTGCTTTAGAAGATTCTAGGACTATTCTTGATGATTCTTATGCCACAACAAGGATAATCACTTATCTTTAGGCATATGATGATGAAAAGGCTTTGAGCATGAAGAACAATACTTGAAGCCCAAGATATAAATCCAAGTTGTATGACTAATCCATGGAAAGGCATGATTTGCTTTGTAAATTTTATAAAAAGTCCAATTTGTTTCATTTTTGGTAGATTGATTTTATAGTTAATGCCAAATGTACATGTAAAATTGCTCCACGTTAATGGTTCATTTGGGCTTGCCAAAACAACCGATTAGGTGACCTGATCTAAGATCCATTTTATCTTAAGAAGTGTGTGTTTTGTATGAAGTCCATAGTTTTCATTCATTTTATAGTGAGTTTGCCTGGAATAAATTTAGATAAAAATAATGGCAAAGCAATTATGATCTATTCGACAACTATTAATGGAGAATAATGCACTAACCAAGTATAACAAAGCAAGTATTCCCATGATGTTTTACGAGGAATCAGTGGTCCAATGACAAGGTTAAGAACAAAGTGGATGAAAGGAGATTTACAAGGCTTAATCATGGATATAGAAAGCCAAAAGGGTTCTCTTTAAGATTCTATGACTATTCTAGACATTTCCAATGCCACACTAAGGATAATCACTTTTCTTTACGTGTAAGATGATGAACAAGGCTTTCAACTTGAAGAGCAATACTTGAAGCCCAAGATCTAAGTCCAAGGTGTATGACCAATACATGGAAAGGCTTGATCTACTTTCTTAATTACATAAAAATACCAATTTGTTTCGTTTTGGGTAGATTGATTAATGGTTAATGTACATGTAAAAATGCTCAATATTTATGGTTCAGTTGGGCTTGCAAAAAGAACCCAATAGGTGACTTCAACTAAGATCCATTTTATCTTAAAATGTGTGTGTTTTGAATGAAATCCATAGTTTTCATTCATTTTGTACTGAGTTTGCTAGTAATAAATTTGGATAAAAATAATGTCAAAGCAATTATGAACTAACCTACACTTAATAATGGAGAAGAAAGCATTGTCCAAGTACAACAAAGCAAGTATTCCCATGATGCCTTACGACGAATCATTGCTCTAATGACAAGGTTAAGAACAAAGTGGATGAAAGAGGATTTACAAGGCTTAATCATGGATGTACAAGAGCAAAAGGGTGCTCTACATGATTCTAAGACTATTCTAGACATTTCCAATGCTACACCAAGTCTAATCCCTTATCTTTAAGTGCAAGATGATGAACAAGGCTTTGAACCTGAAGAACAATATTTAAACCCAAGATATAAGTACATATTGTATGACCAATCCACTGAAAGGCTTGATTTGCTTTCTAAATTGAATTAAAATTCCAATTTGTTTCATTTTGGGTAGCTTGATTTTCAGTTAATGCCAAATGTACATGTAAAAATGCTTAACGATTTTTGCCAAAAGAACCCAACGGGTGACCTGACCTATGATATGTTTTATGTTAAAAAGTGTGTGTTTTTGTTGTTCCTATAGCCTTGTATGGGTTGTAATTGTTGTCAACTAGGTTTAAGTGTGCAAGAAAGTGAATTTGTCGTAAGAGTAAGAATGTAAATCTGCTACGTAAGCCCTATTAGGGTTTCATGGAAGAGAGTATATCCTTAGAAGACAAAGCTAGGGGTACGTCGGCAATTCAACCATTCAAAAAACCTATACAACCAGCCAACCAAAGAGACAATCAAGAAAAACCTTACCCTACATGGAAAAACAGTATAAACAGCAAAGGTGGATGATCGGCCAAATAGAAAATAAGGGAAGAATAGCTGGACAGCAAAGAAAGAGTAAACCGACTAGACAACAAGAGAGGGTGGATGGCAAATCACAAATGAAAAAAGGTGGAATTGCCAAACACATAACAGCACACCAAAACCAAAGAGTGAATGGCAAAACCACCACTAGCTGAAAGAGTGAGGACATCCAACCAACCATTTGGCCAACACAAAGAGAAACTATCTAAAGAGAGAAACCGGCCAACACAAGCTAAATGGCAAAGCAATCAACCAGCAAAAGAGGTGTGGATGGCAAGGAGGAGAACAGCCAAGGCAAGGTGAACAGCAATAAGGAGAGCACAGTCATAACACACCAACAGCAAGTGACCTTGGTGAGTCAAAACCCTATAACAAGGAAGAGTAAATTGGATAGATAGCAAGAGTGAACACATGGCAAACCAAGGAAGACCTTAGACAGCAAGGGAAATCGAGCAATGACTAGAAGGAAAACATGTGACTCATAGTAAGAGGAGAGGCAAACGCACCAGTGGTAAGAGAGGAGACAGCACACAGTCCATCAGGGAAGAGAGGAGAAACCTTGAAAGAGGAGACCACTAGGAGAGCAAACCAAACTGCCTGAAGGTGTGAAACGGACAAGGGCAAACCAGAAATGTGCTTGAGGCGTGTGACCAGCAAGGCATGCAAACCAAAAACATACGTGAGTCATGAAACCAGCAAAGCGTACAAACCAGAAACGTGCGTGAGACGTGAAACGCCAAACCAAAAACATGAGGTAAGTTGTGAGAAGTGGAACGGCAAATCAGAACTGTGAGGCGAGCCGTGAGACAGTGAGATCGTAAAATAGGAGACGGGTGAGACTGTGAGACGGTGAAAGCAGAAGCTGTGTGAGACAACCTAAAGAAGGAATTTGGCGAAGCATTGAAAGAACTCAATGTATTTCCAGACATATTCAAGAGAGGTTAGAGAGCATTGTGGTGAACTTCTAAGCGGTAGTGAAGCAGCCATTCAATTCAATAGAGGCAAGACAAGCTAGAAGAAGGGTAGACACAGTGCTTTTTGTATTGTACTTGCTTAGTATTTGCAATAGTGAAAGGAGCAGAGGCTTAGGACATCTATTATAACTGGTATTCTCATGTATAGTGGATTGTCTAGGTAAAGGGAAAGTCCTTACCACCATGGATGTACATCATGTTGATGGAACTATGTAAATCTCGTGTGTCCTTACTTTGTTTTATGTTCTATTTTTTGAATTGAATTGTGTGAACGCAGCAACAGTATCAGCCAACCCATAACCTAACAAAGACCTAATAGGCAAGGTGTTTGAAAGGTGACTTTGGGGACTATTGTGATTAGTAGGTAATAATAGATCTACCTTAGTCAAATCTGAGAAAGAATTTGCTTTTAAGAAGAGGTTGAAGTTGTTCATATACCTACGAATTGTGATAATACTGATTCACCCCCCTCTTATTATCACAAACTAGTAGATCCTAGGGTGAAGTTGGGAACTTTAGTTTTGTATGAAATCTATAGTTTTAATTCATTTTGTTCTGAGTTTGCCTAGCATAAATTTATATAAAATTAATGTCAAAGAAATTAAGATCTTACCTTCACCAAATAATGGAGAACAAAGCACTAACCAAGTACAACGAAATAAGTATTGCCATCATATTTTACGAGGAATCGGTGCTTCAATGAAAAGTTCAAGAACAACAGGGATGAAAGAGGATTTACGAGGCTTAATCATTGATATACCAGGTAGAAAGGGTGCTCTTGAAGATTTTAGTACTATTCTAGACATTTCCAATGCTAAATTAGGGATAACCACTTACCTTTAAGTGCAAGATGATGAACAATCCTTTGAACTTGAAGAACAATACTTGAAACCCAAGTTATAAGTCCAAGTTGTAAGACCAATCCATGAAAAGGCATGATCTGCTTTGTGAATTGTATAAAAGGTCTAATTTGTTTCATTTTGGGTAGATTGATTTTTCGTTAATGCCAAATGTACATGTAAAAATGCTAAACGATTTTGATTCATTTAGGTTGCCAAAAGAACCCAATTGGTGACTTGACCTAAGATTTGTTTTACCTTAAAAAGTATGTGTTTTGTACTTGCATATAATAATCCATAGTTTTCATTCATTTTGTTGTGAATTTTCATATAATAAATTTAGATAAAAATAATATCAAAGCAAATCATGGCAAACAAAGCACTAACCAAGTGCAACAAATCATGTATTCCCATGATCTTTTACGAGGAATTAGTTGTCCAATGACAAGGTCAAGAACAATGGGGATGAAAGAGGATTTACGAGGCTCAATCATTGATGTACAAGGTAAAATGGGTGCTCCAAAAGATTTTAGGACTATTTTAGACGTTTCCAATCCTACATCAAGGATAATCACTAATCTTTAAGCTCAAGATGATGAATAAGGCTTTCAAATTAAAAAACAATACTTGATGCCCAATATATAAGACCACGTTTTTTGCTTAATCCAAGGAAAGGATTGATCAGTTTTCTAAGTTGTATAAATAGTCAAATTTGTTTCATTTTGGATAGATTGATTTACAGTTAAAGCCAAATGTACATGTAAAAAAGCTCAATGCTTTTGGTTCATTTTGGCATACAAAAAGAACCAAATTGGTGACCTTAACTAAGATCCATTTTATCTTAAGAAGTGTCTATTTTGTATGATGTCCATAGTTTTCATTCACTTTGTTGTGAGTTTGCCTAGAATAAATTTAGATAAAAATATTGTCAAAGCAATTATGATCTAACCTACACCTAATAATGAAGAACAAAGCATTATCCAAGTACAACAAAGCAAGTATTCCCATGATGTTTTACGATGAATCATTGGTCCAAGGACAAGGTTGAGAACAAAGTGGATGAAAGAGGATATACAAGACCAAAAGGGTGCTCTATAAAATTCGAAGACTATTCTAGTCATTTTCAATGCTACACCAAGGATCATCACTTAACTTTAAGTGCAAGATAATCAAAAAGGCATTGAACTTGAAGAACAATACTTAAAAGCCCAAGATATAAGTACAAGTTGTATGACTAAACCATGGAAAGGCTTGATCTGCTTTCTTTATTGTATAAAAAGTCCAATTTGTTTCATTTTCTGTAGATTGATTTTCATTTATTGCCTACAAGTGAAATTGCTTAACATTAATGGTTCATTTGGGCTTGCCAAAAGAACCCAATTGTTGACTTAAACTAGGATACATTTTATCTTAAGAAGTAGGTGTTTCATATAAAGTCCATAGCTTTCATTCATTTTGATCTCAGTTTGCCTAAAATAAATTTAGATAAAAATAATGTCAAAGCAATTATGATCTAACCTGTACCTAATAATGGAGAAAAAAGCATTAACCAAGTACAATAAGGCAAGTATTCTCGTGATGTTTTACGAGGAATCAGTGGTCCAATGATAAGGTCAACAACAAAGTGGGTGAAAGACGATTTACAATGCTTTATCATGGATATACAAGATAAAAAGGGTGCTTTAGAAGATTCTAGGACTATTCTTGATGTTTTCTATGCTACAAAGGATAATCACTCATCTTAAGGCGCATGATGATGGCTTTGAGCTTAAAGAACAATACTTGAAGCCTAAGATATAAGTCCAACTTGTATGACTAATCCATGGAAAGGCATGATCTACTTTCTGAATTTTATAAAAAGTCCAATTTGGATCATTTTAGGTAGATTGATTTTTAGTTAATGCCAAATGTACATGTAAAAATGCGTAACAATTTTGGTTCTTTTGGGCTTTCCAAAAGAACCCAATAGCTGAGCTGACCTATGATACGTTTTATCTTAAAAATTGTGTGCTTTGTATGAAATCTATAGTTTTCATTCATTTTGTTGTGATTTTGCCTAAAATAAATTTAGATAAAAATAATGCCAAAGCAATTAAGATCTAACCTTCACCAAATAATGGAGAACAAATCACTAACCAAATACCACAAAGCAAGTATTACCATGATGTTTTATGAGGAATCGGTGCTTTATTGACAAGGTCATTAACAAAAGTGATGAAAGACGATTTACGAGGCTTAAACATTGATATACTAGGTAGAAAGTGTGCTCCTGAAGATTTTTGGACTATTCTAGACGTTACCAATGCTACATCAAGGATAATCACTTATCTTTAAGTGCAAGATGATGAACAAGGTTTTGAACGTGAAGAACAATACTTGGAGCCGAAGATTTAAGTCCAACTTGTATGACTAATACAAGGAAGGGTTTGATCTGCTTTTTGAGTTGTATAAATGTCCAATTTGTTTCATTTTGTGTAGATTAGTTTACGGTTAATGCCAAATGTACATGCAAAAATTGTCAACGTTTATGGTCATTTGCGCTTCCCAATAGGCTTTATCTGCTTTCTTAATTGTATAAAAATACCAATTTGTTTTGTTTTAGGTAGATTGATTTAATGCCAAATGTACATGTAAAAATGCTCAACCTTTATGGTTCAGTTGGGCTTGCCTAAAGAACCCAATAGGTGACCTGAACTAAGATCCATTTTATCTTAACATGTGTTTGTTTTGAATGAAATCCATAGTTTTCATTCATTTTGTAGTGAGTTTGCCTAGAATAAATTTAGATAAAAATAATGTCAAAGAAATTATGATCTAAGGTACTCCTAATAATGGAGAACAAAACATTATCCAAGTACAACAAAGCAAGTATTCCTATGATGTTTTAGGACGAATAGTTGGTCCAATGACAAGGTTAAGAACAAAGTGGATGAAAGAGGATTTACAAGGCTTAATCATAAATATACAAGACCAAAAGTGTGCTCTATAAAATTCTAAGACTATTCTAGAAATTTCCAATGGTACACCAAGGATAATCACTTATCTTTAAGTGCAAGATGGTGAAAAAGGCTTTTAACTTGAAGAACAATAGTTAAAGCCCAAGATATAAGTACAAGTTATATGCCCAATCCATGGAAAGGCTTGATCTGCTTTCTGAATTATATAAAAAGTCCAATTTGTTTCATTGTTGGTAGATTGATTTTCATTCAATGCCAAATGTACATGTAAAATTGTTAAACATTAATGGTTCATCTGGGCTTGCCAAAAGAACCCAATTGGTGACCTGAACTAAGATCCGTTTTATCTTAACAAGTGTTTGTTTTGCATGAAGTCCATAGTTTTCATTCATTTTGTTATGACTTTGCTTGGAATAAATTTAGATAAAAATAATGTCAAAGCAATTATGATCTAACCTACACCTAATAATGGAGAACAATGCACTAACAAAGTGTAACAAAGCAAGTATTCCCATGATGTTTTACGAGGAATCGGTGTTCCAATGACAAGGTTAAGAACAAAGTGGATGAAAGAAGATTTAAAAGGCTTAATCATAGATATACAAGACCAAAAAGGTGCTCTTTAAGATTCTAAGACTATTCTTGACATTTCTAATGCTACACCAAGGATAATCACTTTTCTTTACTTGCAAGAGGATGAACAAGGCTTTGAACATAAAGAACAATACTTGAAGCCCAAGAGGATGAACAAGGCTTCCAAGTTGTATGACCAATCCATGGAATGGCTTGATTTGCTTTTTTAATTGCATAAGAATACCAATTTTTTTCATTTTGGGTAGATTGATTTATAGTTAATGCCAAATGTACAAGTAAAAATGCTCAACATTTATGGTCAGTTAAGCTTGCCAAAAGAACCCAATAGGTGACCTGAACTAAGATCCGTTTTATCTTAAAATGTGTGTGTTTTGTGTGAAATCCATAGTTTTCATTCATTTGTAGTGATTTTGCCTAGAATAAATTTAGATAAAAAAAAGTCAAAGCAATTATGATATAACCCACACCTAATAATGGAGAATAGAGCATTATCGAAGTACAACAAAGCAAGTATTCATATGATGTTTTACAACGAATCATTGGTCCAATAACAAGGTTAAGAACAAAGTGGATGAAAGAGGATTTACATGGCTTAACCATGGATATACAAGACCAAAAGGGTGCTCTGTAAGATTCTTAGACTATTCTAGGCATTTCCAATGCTATACCAATGCTAATCCCTTATCTTTAGGTGCAAGATTCTTAAACAAGGCTTTGAACTTGAAGAATAATACTTAAACCAAAGATAGAAGTACAAGTTGTATGACCAACCCATTAAAAGGTTTGATTTGCTTTTTGAATTCTATAAAAAGTCCAATTTGTTTCATTTTGGGTAGATTGATTTTCAATTAAAGCCAAATGTACATGTAAAAATGCTTCACAATTTTGGTTCTTTTAGGCTTTCCAAAAGAACCCAATAAGTGACCTGACCTATGATATGTTTTATTTTAAAAAGTGTGTGTTTTGTATGAAATCTATCGTTTTCATTCATTTTTTTGTGAGTTTACCTAGAATAAATTTAGATAAAAATAATGCCAAAGCAATTAAGATCTAACCTTCACCAAATAATGTAAAACAAACCACTAGCCAAGTACAACGAAGCAAGTATTGCCATGATGTTTTACGAGGAATCGGTGCTTTAATGACAAGGTCATGAACAAAAGGGGTGAGAGAGGATTTACGAGGCTTAATCATTGATATACTAGTCAGAAAGGGTGCTCCTAAAGATTTTTGGACTATTCTAGATGTTACCAATGCTACATCAAGGATAATCACTTGTCTTTAAATGCAAGATGATGAACAAGGCTTTGAACGTGAAGAACAATACTTGAAGCTTAAGATTTAAGTCCAAGTTGTATGACTAATCCAAGGAAGGGTTTGATTTGCCTTTTAAGTTGTATAAAATGTCCAATTTGTCTTGTTTTGTCTAGATTGTTTTACAGTTAATGCCAAATGTACATGCAAAAATGGTCAATGTTTATGGTTCATTTGCGCATCCTAAAAGAACCCAAAAGGTGACCTGAACGAAGATCCGTTTTATGTTAAAGTGTGTGTTTTGTAAGTAGTCCATAGTTTTCATTCATTCTTTTGTGAGTTTGCTTGGAATAAATTTTGATAAAAATAATGTCAAAGCAATTATGATCTAATATACACCTAATAATGGAGAACAAAGCTTTAACCAAGTATAACAAAGCAAGTATTCCCATGATGTTTTATGACGAATCGGTAGTCCAATGACAAGGTTAAGATCAAAGTTGATGAAAGAGGATTTCCAAGGCTTAACCATGGATATACAAGACAGAAAGGGTGCTCTATAACATTCTAAGACTCTTCTAGACATTTCAAATGCTATACCAAGGATAAACACTATTCTTTATGTGCAAGGTGATGAACAAGGCATTGAACTTAAAGAACGATACTTGAAGCCCAAGATATAAGTTCAAGTTTTATGACCAATCCATGGCAAGGCATGATTTGCTTTGTAAATTGCATAGAAAGTCCAATTTGTTTCATTTTTGGTAGATTGATTTTTAGTTAATGCCAAATGTACATGTAAAAATGCTCAATTTTGGTTCATTTGGGCTTGCCAAAAGAACCTAATAGGTGTTTTATCTTAAAAAGTGTGTATTTTATATGAAATCTATAGTTTTCATTTAATTTGTTGTGAGTTTGCCTGTAATAAATTTAGATAAAAATAATGTCAAAGAAATTATGATCTAACCTACTCCCAATTATGGAGAACAAAGCACTAACCAAGCACGGCAAAATAAGTATTCCCATGATCTTTTGCGAGGAATCGGTGGTCCAATGGCAAGGTCAAGAACAAAGTGGATGAAAGAGGATTTACAAGGCTTAATCATGGATATGCATGACAAAAAGGGTGCTCTAGATGATTCTAAGACTATTCTAGATGTTTCCAATGCTACATCAAGGATAATCACTTATCTTTAAGTGCAAGATGATGAAGAAGGCATTGAAATTGAAGAACAATACTTGAAGCCCAAGATATAATTCAAGTTGCATGACCAATACATGGAAAGGCTTAATCTACTTTCTGAAGTTCATAAAAGGTCCAATTTGTTTCATTTTGGTAGATGGATTTACAATTAATGCCAAATGTACATGTAAAAAATCCTTCACATTTATGGTTCATTTGTGCTTGCTAAAATAACCCAATAGGTGACCTGAACTAAGATCCGTTTTATTTAAAAATGTGTGTGTTTTATATGATATCCATATTTTTGTTTCATTTTGTGATGAATTAGCCTAGAATAAATTTAGATAAAAATAATGTGAAAGCAATTATGTTCTAAACTACACCTAATAATAGAGAACAAAGTATGAACCAAGTACAACAAAGCCAATATTCCCATGATGTTTTACAAGGAATTAGTGGTCCAAGGACAAGGTTAAGAACAATGTGGATGAAAGAGGATTTACAAGGCTTAATCATCGATATACAAGACAAAAATGGTGCTCTACAAGATTCTGCAACTATTCTAAACATTTCCAATGCTACACCAAGGATAATCACTTATTTTTAAGTGCAAGATAATGAACAAGGGTTTGAACTTGAAGAACTATACATGAAGCCCAAGATATAAGTCCAAGTTGTATGGCTAATCCATGCAATGGCTTGATTTATTTTCTGAATTGTATAAAAAGTCCAATTTGATTCATTTGGGTAGATTCATTTTCTTGACCTAAAATCCATTTTATCTTAAAAAGTTTGTGTTTTGTATGAAGTCTATAGTTTTCATTAATTTTTTTTTGTGTTTGCTTGGAATAAATTTAGATGAAAATAATGTGAAAGCAATTATGATCTAACATGCACCTAATAATGGAGAACAAAGCACTAACCAAGTACAACAAAGTAAGTATTCCCAAGATGTTTTACGAGGAAGTGGTGGTCCAATGACAAGGTCATGAACAAAGTGGATGAAAGAGGATTTACAACGCTTAATAAAAGATATATAAGACAAAAAGGGTGCTTTAGAAGATTCTAGGACTATTTTAGACATTTCCAATACACACCAAGGATAATCACTTAAATTTAAGTGCAAGATGATGAACAAGGCATTGAACTTGTAAAACAATACTTGAAGTCCAAGATATAAGTCCAAGTTGTATGTCCAATCCATGGAAAGACTTGATCTGCTTTCTAATTTGTATAAATAGTCCAATTTGTTTCATTTTGAGTAGATTGATTTATAGTTAATGCCAAATGTACATGTAAAAATGCTCAACATTTTTTGTTGATTTGTACTTGCCAAAAGAACTCAATAGGTGACCTGACCTAAGATCCATTTTATTTTAAAAAGTGTGCGTTTTGCATGAAGTCCATAGGTTTCATTCATTTTTTTGCATGTTTGCCTACAATATATTTAGATAAAAATAATATCAACGTAATTATGATCTAACCTATGCCTAATAATGGAGAACAAAGCACTAACCAAGTACAGCAAAGCAAGTATTCCCATGATGTTTTACAAGGAATCGGTGGTCCAATGACAAGGTCAAGGACAAAGTGGGTGAAAGAGGATTTACAACGTCTAAGCATGGATATACAAGACAAAAAGGGTGGTTTCTAAGATTCTAAGACTATTCAAGACATTTCCAATGCTACGCCAAGGATAGTCACTTTTCTTTAAGTGCAAGATGATGAACAGGACTTTGAACTTAAAGCTCAAGATATAAGTCCAAGTTGTATAAGCAATCCATGGAAAGGCATGATATGCTTTTTGAGTTGTATAAAAAGTCCAATTTGTTTTGGTTTAGGTAGATTGAGTTACAATTAATGCCCAAAGTACATGTAAAAATGCTCAGCATTTATGGTTCATTTAGTCTAGCCAAAAGAACCCAATAGGTGACCTGAATTAAGATCCATTTTATCTTAAAAAGTGTGTGTTTTGAATGAAATCCATACTTTTCTTTCTTTTTGTTGTGAGTTTGCTTGGAATGAATTTAGGTAAAAATAATGTCAAAGCAATTATGATCTAACCTACACCTAATAATGGAGAACAAAGCACTAACCATGTACAACAAAGCAAGGATTCCCATGATGTTTTACAAGGAAGTGGTGGTCCAATGACGAGGTCAAGAACAAAGTGGATGAAAGAGGATTTACAAGGCTTAATCAAGGATATATAAGACAAAAAGGGAGCTATAGAAGATTCTATGACTATTCTAAACATTTCCTATGCTACACTTGGGATAATCACTTATCTTTAAGTACAAGATGATGAACAAGGATTTGAACTTGAAGAACAATTCTTGAAGTGCAAGATATATGTCCAAGTTATATGTTCAATCCATAGAAAGACTTGATCTACTTTCTGAATTGTATAAAAAGTTCAATTTTCTCATTTTGGGAAGATTGATTTATAGTGAATACCAATGGACAAATAAAAATGCTTAACATTTATGATTCATTTGGGTTTGCCAAAACAACCCATTAGGTGACTTGAAATAAGATCCATTTTATCTTAAAAACTATGTGTTTTATATGAAATCAATATTTTTCATTCATTTTGTTGTGAGTTTCCTTGGTATAAATTTGGTTAAAAATAATATCAAAGTAATTATGATCTAACCTATGCCTAATAATGGAGAACAAAGCACTAACTAAGTATAGCAAAGCAAGTATTCCCACGATGTTTTACAAGGAATCGGTGGTCCAATGACGAGGTCAATAACAAAGTGGATGAAAGAGGATTTACAAGGCTTAATCATGGACATACAAGACAAAAAGGGTGCTCTAGAATATTCTTGGACTATTCTTGACATTTTCAATGCTACAACAAGTATAATCACATATTTTTAGGTGCATGAAGATGAAAAGGCTTTGAACATGAATAACAATACTTGAAGCCCAAGATATAAGTCCAAGTTATATGTCCAATCCATGGAAAGGCTTCATCTGCTTTCTAAATTGTATAAAAAGTCCAACTTGTTTCGTTTTGGGAAGATTGATTTATAGTTAATGCCAAATGTACATGTAAAAATGCCCAACATTTATGCCAATAGGTGACCTGAACTAAGATCTATTTTATCTTTAAAATTGTGTGTTTTGTATTCAATTCATAGTTTTCATTCACTTTGGTGTGAGTTTGGCTGCAATAAATTTAGACAAAAATAATGTCAAAGCAATTATAATTTAACCTATACCTAATAATGGATAACAAAGCATTAACCAAGTATAGCAAAGCAAGTATTGTGATGATGTTTTACATGGAATTGGTGGTCCAATGACAAGGTCAAGAGCAAAGTGGATGAAAGAGAATTTACAAGGCTTAATCATGGATATACATGACAAAAAGGATGTTTTAGAAAATTCTAGGACTATTCTTGACGGTTCCAATTCTACTACAAGGATAATCACTCATCTTTAGGTGCTTGATGATGGAAAGGCTTTCAACATAAAGAACAATACTTGAAGCCAAAGATATAAATCCAAGTTATATGACCAATCCTTGGAATGACATGATCTACTTTCTAAAATGTGTAAAAAGTCCAATTTGTGTTGTTTTGGGTAGAATGATTTACAAATAATGCCAAATGTACATGTAAAAAAGCACAACATTTATGGTGCATTTGGGCTTGGTAAAAGAACCCAGTAGGTGAGCTGAACTAAGATCTGTTTTATTTTAAAATTTGTATGTTTTGTATGAAATCCATTGTTTTCATTCATTTTGTTGTGAGTTTGCCTGGAATAAATTTAGACAAAAATAATGTCAAAGCAATTATGAACTAAACTATACCTAATAATGGTAAACAAAGCATTAACCCAGTATAACAAAGCAAGTATTCTGACAATATTTTACGAGGAATTGGTGGTCCAATGACAAGGTCAAGAACAACGTGGATGAAAGGGGATTTAAAGGCTTAATAATGGATATATATGACAAAAGGGATTCTTTTGAAGATTCTAGGACTATTCTTGATGTTTCCAATGCTACAACAAGGATAATCACTTATCATTAGGTGCATGATCTTGGAAAGGCTTTGAACATGAAGAACAATACATGAAGCCCAAGATATAAATCTAAGTTGTTAGACCAATCCATAAAAAGACACGATTTTCATAAATTTGTAAAAAGTCCAATTTGTTTCGTTTTAGGTAGATTGATTTACAGTTAATGCTAACAAAAGCAAGTATTCCCATGATATTTTACAAGGAATTGGTAGTCCAATGACCAAGTCAAGAACTAAGTAGATAAAAAAGGGTTTACAGCAATTAATCATGGATATACATGACAAAAAGGCTGCTCTAGAAGATACTAGGACCATTCTAATAGTTTCTAATGTCACAACAAGGATAATCACTCATCTTTAAGTGCAAGAAGATGAACAAGGCTTTGAATTTGAAGAACAATAATTGAAGCCCAAGATAAAAGTCCAAGTTGTATAACCAATCGAAGGAAAGGCTTGATCTGCTTTCTGAGTTGTATAAAGTGTCCAATTTGTTTCATTTTGGGTAGATTGATTTCTAGTTAGTGCCAAATGCACATGTAAGAATGCTCAACGTTTTGGGTTCATTTGGGCTTGCTAGAAGAACCCAATAGGTGACCTGATGTAAGATCTATTTTATCTTAAAAAGTATGTGTTTTGTATGAAATCCATAGTTTTCATTTGTTTTGTTGTGAGTTTTACTAGAATAAATTTAGATAAAAATAATGTCAAAGAAATTACGATCTAACCTACACCTAATAATGGAGAACAAAGCACAAACCAAGTAGAACAAAGCAAGTATTCCCATGATGGTTTACGAGGAATCGGTGCTCCAATGGCAAGGTCAAGAACAAAGTGGATGAAAGAGGATTTAGAAGGGTTAATCATGGATGTACAAGGAAAAGAGGGTGCTCTATAAGATTCCAAGACTATTCAAGACACTTCCGATGCTACACCGAGGATAGTCACTTTCTTTAAGTGCAAGATGATGAACAAGGATTTGAACTTGAAGAACAATACTTGAAGTCCAAGTTATGAGTCCAAGTTGTATGACCAATCCATGGAAAGGCATGATATGCTTTCTGAATTGTATAAAAAGTCCAATTTGTTTTACTTTAGGTAGATTGATTTACAATTAATGCCCAAAGTACATGAAAAAATGCTCAAAATTTGAGGTTCATTTAGGCTTGGCAAAAGAACCCAAAAGCTAACCTGAACTAGGATCCATTTTATCTTAACAAGTGTGTGTTTTGGATGAATTCCATAGTTTTAATTCATTTTATTGTGAGTTTGCCCAGATTAAATTTGTATAAAAATAATGTCAAAGCAATTATGATTTAACCTACACCCAATTATAAAGAACAAAGCACTAACAATGTACAAGAAAGCAAGTATTCCCATGATCTTTTACAAGGAATTATTGGTCCAATGACAAGGTCAAGAACAAAGTTGATGAAAGAGGATTTACTAGGGTTAGTCATGGATATACAAGGCAAAATGGGTGCTTTAGAAGATTTTAGGACTATTCTATACGTTTTCAATGCTACACCAAGGATAATCACTTATCTTTAAGTGCAAGATGATGAACAAGGCTTTGAACTTGAATAACAATGCTTAAAGCCCAAGATATAAGTCAAAGTGGTTTGACCAATCCAAGGAATGGTTTGATCTGCTTTTGGAGTTGTATAAAAATCCAATTTGTATCATTTTCGATAGATTGATTTACAGTTAATGCCAAATGTACATGTAAAAATGTTTAACATTTTTCACTCATTTGGGCTTGCAAAAGGAACACAATATGTGACTTGAACTAAGATATGTTTTATCTTAAAAAGTGTGTATTTCGTATAAAGTCCATAGTTTTCATTCATTTAGAATAAATTTAGATAAAAATAATGTCAAAGCAATTAAGATCTAACCTACCCTGAGTAGTGAAGAACAAAGCACTAACCAAGTACAACAAAGCAAGTATTCCCATGATGTTTTACAAAGAATTGGTGGTCCAATGACAAGGTCAAGAACAAAGGGGATGAAAGAGGATTCACAAGTCTTAATCATGGATATTCAAGACAAAAAAAGTGCTCTAGAAGATTCTAGGACTATTTTAGGTGCTTCTAATGCTACACTAACTATAATCACTTATCTTCAAGTACAAGATGATGAACAATGCTTTGAACTTGAAGAACAATACTTAAAGCCCAAGATATATGTCCATGTTGTATGTCTAATCCATGGAAAGGCTTGATTTGCTTTCTGTGTTGTATAAAAAGTCTTTGTTTTGTTTTAGGTAGATTGATTTATAGTTAAAGCCAAATGTACATGTAAAAATGCTTAACATTTATGGTTCATTTGGGCTTGCCAAAAGAACCTAATAGGTGGCCTAAACTAAGATTCATTTTATCTTAAAAAGTGTGTGTTTTGCATAAAATCCATAGTTTTCATTCATTTTGTTGTGAGTGTGCTTGTAATAAATTTGGATAACATAATGTGAAAGCAATTATGATCTATCCTACACCCAATTATGAAGAACAAACCACTAACCAAGTAAAAAAAAGCATGTTTTCCCATGATCATTTACGAGGAATTGGTGGTCCAATGACAAGGTCAAGAACAATGTGGATGAAAAAGGATTTACAAAGCTTAATTTTGGATATACAAGACAAAAGGGGTGCTTTATAAGATTCTATATCTATTCTAAACATTTCCAATTCTACACCAAGGATAATCACTTATTTTTAAGTGCAAGATGATGAACAAGGCTTTAAACTTGAAGAACAATATTTGAAGCCCAAGATATAAGTCCAACATGTATGACTAATCCAAGGAAATCATTGTCAGCATTGTGAGTTGTATAAAAAGTTCAATTTGTTTTGATTTTGGTAGATTGATTTACAGTTAATGCCAAATGTACATGTAAAAATGCTAAACGTTTTTGGTTCATTTGGGCTTGCCAAAAGAACACAATAGGTGACCTAAACTAAGATCCTTTTTATCTTAAAAAGTGTGTCTTTTGTATGAAGTCCATAGTTTTCATTCATTTTATTTTGAGTGTGCTTGGAATAAATTTAGATAAAAATAATGTCAAAACAATTAAGATCTAACCTACACCTAATAATGGAGAACAAAGCACTAACCAAGTACAACGAAGCAAGTATTGCCATGATGTTTTACAAGGAATCAGTGCTTCAACAACAAGGTAAAAAAAAAAGGGATGAAAGATGATTTATGTGGCTTAATCATTGATATACCAAAGAAAAGGAGTGCTCCTAAATATTTTAGGAAATTTCTAGTTGTTTCGAATGCTACATCAAGGATAGTTACTTATCCTTAAGTGCAAGATGATGAACAAGGCTTTGAACTTGAAGAACAATACTTGAAGCCCAAGATATAAATCCAAGTTGTATGACCAATCCATGGAAAAACATGATCTACTTTCTGAAATTTATAAAAAGCCCAATTTTTTTAGTTTTGGGTAGATTGATTTACAGTGGATGCCAAATGTACATGTAAAAATGCACAACATTTATGGTTCATTTAGGCTTGCCGAAAGAACCCAATAGGTGACCTGAACTATGATCCATTTTATCTTAAAAAGTGTGTTTTTTTATGAAATCCATAGTCTTCATTTACTTTGTTGTGAGTTTTCTTGGAATATATTTAGATAAAAATAATGCCAAAGCAATAATGATCTAACACTACACCTAATAATGGAGAATGAAGCACTAACCAAGTACAAGAAAACAAGTATTCCCAAGATGTTTTGCGAGGAATTTGAGGTCCAATGACAAGGTCATGAACAAAATGGATGAAAGAGGATTTATGAGGCTTAATCATGGATATACAAGGCAAAAAGGGTGCTCTAGAAGATTCTTGGACTATTCTTGATGTTTTCAATGCTACAACAAGGATAATCAGTTATCTTTAGGTGCATGATGATGGAAAGGCTTTGAACATGAGGAAAAATACTTCAAGCCCAGGATATAAGTCCAAGTTGTATGTCCAATCCATGGAAAGGCTTCATTTACTTTCTGAATTGTACAAAAAAGTCCAATTTGTTTCATTTTGGGAAGATTGATTTATAGTTAATGCCAAATGTACATGTAAAAATGCTCAACATTTATGGTTCATTTGGGTTGCCAAAAGAATCCAATAGGTGACTTGAACTAAGATCCGTTTTATCTTTAAAATTGTGTGTTTTGTATGAAATTCATAGTTTTCATTCATTTTGTTGTAAGCTTAGCTGGAATAAATTTAAACAAAAATAATGTCAAAGCAATTATGATCTAACCTATACCTCATGATGGATAACAAAGCATTAACCAAGTATAGCAAAGCATGTATTCTGATGATGTTTTACATGGAATCGGTGGTCTAATGACAAGGTCAAGAACGAAGTGGATGAAAGAGGATTTACAAGGCTTAATCAAGGATATACATGACAAAAAGGATGCTTTAGAAGATTCTAGGACTATTCTTGACGGATCCAATGCAACAACAAGGATAATCACTCATCTTTAGGTGGTTGATGATGGAAAGGCTTTGAACATAAAGAACAATACTTGAAGCCAAAGATATAAATCCAAGTTGTATGACAAATATTTGGAAAGACATGATCTGCTTTCTGAAATGTGTAAAAATTCCCATTTGTTTCATTTTGGGTAGATTGATTTACAGTTAATGCCAAATGTACATGTAAAAAAGCATAACTGAAGTTCCCAACTTCACCCTAGAATCTACTGGTTTATGATACTGAGAGTGGGGGTGAATTAGTATCACCACAACTTCAACCTCTTCTTAAAAGCGAACTCTTTCTCAAATTTGACCGAGGTAGATCTATTGCTACCTACTAATCACAATAGTCCCCAAAGTCACCTTTTAGACACCTTGTCTATTAGGTCTTTGTTAGGTTATGGGTTGGCTGATACTTTTGCTGTGTTCACACAACTCAATTCAAAATACAGAATTAAAACAAAGTAAGGACACATGAGATTTATGTGGTTCTGTCAACATAAAGAGTCTAATTTGTGTTGTTTTGGGTAGATTGATTTCAGTTAATGCCAAATGTACATGTAACAATGCTAAACCTTTTGCGTTCATTTGGGCTTGCAATAGGAACTCAATAGTTGACTTGACCTAAGATCCCTTTTATCTTAAAATGTATGTGTTTTGTATGAAATCCATTGTTTTCATTGGTTGTGTTGGGAGTTTGCCTGGAACAAATTTAGACAAAAATAATGTCAAAGCAATTATGATCTGACCTACACCAAATGATGGACAACAAAGCACTAATCAATTAAAACCAATAAAGTATTTGTAAAATCTTTTACAAGGAATCAGTGGTCCAATGACAAGGTCAAGACAAAGTAGATGAAAGAGGATTTTCAAGGCATAATCATGGATACACATGACAAAATGTCTGCTCTAGTAGATTCTAGGTCTATTTTAGATGTTTCCAATGCTGCACCAACAAACATATCTTATTGTTAAGTGCATGATGATGAACAAGGCTTTGAACTTGAAGAACAATACTTGAAGCCCAAGATATATGTTTAAATTGTATGACTAATCCAAATGAAACACATTATCTGCTCTCTAAGTTGTATAAAGAGTGTAATTTGTGTTGTTTTGGGTAGATTGATTTCAGTTAATGCCAAATGTATATGTAACAATGCTAAACCTTTTGCATTCATTTGGGTTTGCAATAGGAACTCAATAGTTGACTTGACCTAAGATCCCTTTTATCTTAAAATGTATGTGTTTTGTATGAAATCAATTGTTTTCATTGGTTGTGTTGGGAGTTTACCTGGAACAAATTTAGAGAAAAATAATGTCAAAGCAATTATGATCTGACCTACACCAAATGATGGACAACAAAGCACTAATCGCGTACAACAAAGCAAGTATTTCCATGATCTTTTACAATGAATCGGTGGTCTAATGACAAGGTCAAGAATAAGTGGATGACATAAGATTTTCAAGGCATAATCATGGATAAACATGACAAAATGTTTGCTCTAAAGGATTGTAGGACTATTATAGATGTTTCCAATGCTTCACTAACAAAAATAAATTATCCTTAATTGAATGATGATGAAAATGCTTTGAACTTGAAGAACAATACTTAAAGCCTAGCATATAAGTCCAAATTGTATGAACAATCCAAGGAAACACCTTATCTGCATTTTGAGTTCTAGAAAGGATCTAATTTGTTTATTATTCGTAGATTGATTTCAATTAATGCCAAATATACATGTAACAATGTTGAACCTTTGGGGTTCATTTGGGCTTGCAAAAAGAACTCAATAGTTAACTTGTCCTAAGATCCCTTTTATCTAAAACAAATTGTATGTTTTGTATGAAATCCATTGTTTTCATTAGTTTGTTGGGAGTGTGACTCAAATAAATTTAGGAAAAAATAATGTCAAAGCAATTACAATCTGAAATACACCTAATCATGGGCGACAAAGCACAAATCAAGTACGACAAAGTAAGTATTTCAAAGATCTTTTACAAAGAATCGGTTGTCCAAATACAAGGTCAAGAACAAAGTGGATGACAGTGGATTTACAAGGCATAATCATGGATACACATGACAAAATGTTTGCTTTAGATGATTCTAGGACAATTATAGATCTTTCCAATGCTACACCAACAAAAATAAATTATCTTTTAAGTGTATGATGATGAACAATGCTTTGAACTTGAAGAACAATACTTGAAGCCCAAGATGTATGACCAAATTGTATGACTAATCCAAATGAAACTCATTATCTGCTTTCTGAGTTGTATAAAAAGTCCAATTTTTTTTTTTTTGTTTTTCATAGATTGATATCAGTAAATGCCAAATGTACATGTAACAATGCTGAATCTTTGGGGTTCATTTAGGCTTGCAAAAAGAACCCAATAGTTGACTTCACCTAAGATCCCTTTTATTTAAAAAGTGTGTGTTTTGTATGAAATCCATTGTTTTCATTGGTTTTGTTAGGAGTTTTCCTAATTATGCAAAAGCAATGTCAAAGCAAATATGATCTAACCTACACCTAATGATGGACAACAAAGCACTAAACAAGGGCAACAAAGCAAGTATTTCCAAAATCTTTTACAAGGAATCGTTGGTCCAATGAAAAGGCCAATTATAGATGTTTTCAATGCTACACCAATGAAAATATCTTTTCTTTAATTGCAAGATGATGAACAAGGCTTAAAACTTGAAGAACAATACTTGAAGCCTAAGATATAAGTCCAAATTGTATGACCAATCCAACGAAACACTTTATTTCTTTTTTGAGTCGTCTAAAAAGCCTAATTTGTTTTGTTTTGGGTAAAGTGATTTTCAATTAAAGCCAAATGTACATGTAAAAAAGCTGAACCATTTGGGTTCATTTGTACTTGTAAAAAAAAACCCAATACTTGACCTGACCTAAGAACCCTTTTATCTTAAAAATGTGTGTTTTGTATGAAATCTATTGTTGTCATTGGCTTTGTTGGGATTTTTCCTAGAATAAATTTAGAGAAAAATAATGTCAAAGCAATTATGATCTAACCTACATCGAATAATGGATAACAAAAGCACTAATCAAGTATGACAAAGCATGTATTTCCAAGATCCTTTACATAGAATCGATGGTCCAATGACATGGTCATGAACAAAGTGGATGATAGATGGTGTAATCATGGATACACATGAAAAGATGTCTGCTCTAGAAGATTGAGGACAATTTTAGGTGTTTCCAATGCTACAACATGGAAAATAACTCATCTTTAAGTGAATGTTCATGAAAAATGCTTTGAACTGGAGGAACAATGCTTGAAGCCGAAGATATATGTCCAAATTGTATGACCAATCCAAGGAAACACTTTATCTACTTTTTAAGTTATATAAAAAGTCCAATTTGTTTTGTTTTGGGTAGATTGGTTTCACTTAGTGCCAAATATACATGTAACAATACTAAACCTTTTGGGTTCATTTGGGCTTGCAAAAAGAACCCAATAGTTGACTTCACCTAAGATCCCATTTACTTTAAAAAGTGTGTGTTTGTATGAAATGCTTTGTTTCCACTGGTTTTGTTGGGACTTTGCCTGAAATAAATTTATTCAAAAACAATATCAAAGCAAATATGATCTAACATCCACCTAATGATGGACAACAAAGCACTAAATAAGGGCAACAAAGCAAGTATTTCCAAGAGCTTTTACAAGGAATCAGTGGTCCCATGAAAAGGTGAAGAACAAAGTGGATGAAAGTTTGTTTACAAGGCATAATCATGGGTACGCATGACAAAAAGTTTGTTGGGAGTTTGCTTGGAATAAATTTAGACAAAAATAATGTCAAAGCAATAATGATCTGACCTATGCATAATGATGGTCAACAAAGCACTAATCAATTACAACAAAGGAAGTATTCCTAAGATCTTTTACAAGGAATAGACGGTTCAATGACAAGGTCAAGAACAACGTGGATGAAAGAGGATTTGCAAGGTGCAATCATGGATACGCATGAGAAAATGTCTACTCTAGAAGATTCTAGGACAATTCTAAATGTTTCCAATGCTATCGTTAAGTGCATGATGATGAAAAAGGCTATGAACCTGAAGAACAATACTTGAAGCCCAAGATATATAAGTTCAAATTGTATGACCAATCGAAGGAAACACTTTATTAGCTTTCTGAGTTGTATAAAGAGTCTAATTTGTGTTGTTTTGTGTAGATGTTTTCAGTTAATGCTAAATGCATATGTAACAATGCTGAACCTTTTGGGTTCATTGGGGCTTACAAAAAGAACTTAATAGTTGACTTGACCTAAGATCCATTTTATCTTAAAAATTGTGTGTTTTGTATGAAATCCATTGTTTTCATTGATTGTGTTGGGAGTTTGCCTGGAATAAATTTAGACAAAAATAATGTTAAAGCAATAATGATCTCACCTACACCTAATGATGAACAACAAAGCACTAATTACGTGTGACAAAGCAAGTATTTCCATGTTCGTTTACAAGGAATTGGTGATCCAATGGCAAGGTCAAGAACAAAGTGGATGACAGAGGATTTTCAAGGCGTAATCATGGATACAGATGACAAAATGTTCGCTATAGAGATTGTAGGACTATTATAGATGTTTCCAATAGTACACCAACAAAAATAAATTATCGTTAAGTGTATGATGATGAACAATGCTTTGAACTTAAAGAACAATAATTGAAGTCGAAGATATGAGTCCAAATTGCATGACCAATCTAAGGAAACACTTTATCTACTTTTTGAGTTGTATAAAGAGTCTAGTTTGTGTTGTTTTGTGTAGATTGATTTCAGTTAATGCCAAATGTACATGTAATAATGTTGAACCTTTTGGGTTCATTTAGGCTTGCAAAAAGAACTCAATATTTGATTTGACTTAGATCCCTTTTATCCTAAACATTGTGTGGTTTGTATGAAAACCATTGTTTTCATTGGTTGTGTTAGGAGCTTGCTTGGAATAAATTTAGACAAAAATAATGTCAAAGCATTTATGATCTGACATACACTGAATGATGGACAACAAAGCAAGTATTTCCATGATCTTTTTCAAGGAATCAGTAATCCAATGACAAGGTCAAGAAAAAGTGGAAGACAAAGGATTTTCAAGGCGTAATCATGGATACACATGACAAAATGTTTGATCCAGAAGATTGTAGGACTATTATAGATGTTTCCAATCATACACCAACAAAAATAAATTATCTTCAAGTGCATGATGATGAACAATGCTTTGAACTTAAAGAACAATACTTGAAGCTAAAGATATAAGTCCAAATTGTATGACCAATCCAAGGAAACACTTTATCTATTTTTTGAGTTCTATAAAGAATCCAATTTGTTTTATTTTGGGTAGATTGATTTTAGTTAATGCCAAATGTATATGTAATAATGCTGAACCTTTTGGGTTCATATGGGTTTACAAAACGTACTCCATAGTTGACTTGTCCTAAGATCCGTTTTATCTTAAAAATTGTGTGTTTTGTATGAAATCCATTGTTTTCATTGGTTTTGTTGGGATTTTGCCTGGAATAAATTTAGAGAAAAATAATGTCAAAGCAATTATGATCTAACCTACACCGAACAATGGATAATAGAGCACTAAGCAAGTATTTCAAAGATCTTTTACATAGAATCAGTGGTCCAATGACATGGTTAAGAACAAAGTGGATGATAGAGGATTTAGATGGTGTAATCATGGATACACATGAAAAAATGTTTGCTCTAGAAGATTGTAGGACAATTCTAGGCATTTCCAATGCTACACCAAGGAAAATAACTTATCTTTAAGTGCATGATGATGAAAAATGCTTTGAACTTGAAGAATAATACTTGAAGCCCAAGATATATGTCCAAATTGTATGACCAATCCAAGGAAACACGTTATCTGCTTTCTGAGTTATATAAAAAGTCCAATTTGTTTTGTTTTGGGTAGATTGGTTTCAGTTAGTGCCAAATATATATGTAACATTACTGAACCTTTTGGGTTCATTTGGGCTTGCAAAAAGAACCCAATAGGACTTCACCTAAGATCCCATTTATTTTAAAAAGTGTGTTTTGTATGAAATCCATTGTTTTCATTAGTTTTGTTGGGACTTTGCCTGAAATAAATTTATTCAAAAACAATATCAAAACAAATATGATTTAACATACACCTAATGATGGACAACAAAGCATTAAATAAGGGCAACAAAGCAAGTATTTCCAAGACCTTTTCCATGGAATTAGTGGTCCAATGAAAAGGTTATGAACAAAGTGGATGAAAGTAGATTTACAAGGCATAATCATGGATACACATGACAAAATGTCTGCTTTAGAAGATTCTATGACAATTCTAGATGTTTCCAATGCTACACCAACGAAAATGTCTTTTCTTTCAGTGCAAGATGATGAACAAGGCTTAGAACTTGAAGAACAATACTTGAAGCCTAAGATATAAGTACAAATTGTATGACCAATCTAACAAAACACTTTATCTGCTTTTTGAGTTGTATAAAAAGCCTAATTTGTTTTGTTTTGGGTAGAGTGATTTTCAGTTAATGCCAAATGTGCATGTGAAAAAGCTGAACCATTTGGGTTCATTTGTGCTTGTAAAACGAACCAAATACTTGACCTGAACTAAGAACCCTTTTATCTTAAAAAGTGTGTGTTTTGTATGAAATCTGTTGTTCTCATGAGTTTTATTGGGAGTTTACTTGGAATAAATTTAAACAAAAATAATGTAAAGGCAATTATCATCTAACCTACACCTAATGATGGACAATAAAGCACTCATCAATTACAACAAAGGAAGTATTCCTAAGATCTTTTACAAGGAATCGGTGGTCCAATGACAAGGTCAAGAACAAAGTGGATGAAAGAGGATTTGCAAGGTGTAATCATGGAAACACAAGAGAAAATCGCTACTCTAGAAGATTCTAGGACAATTCCAGATGTTTCCAATGCTATCATTAAGTGCATGATGATGAACAAGGCTATGACCTTGAACAACAATACTTGAAGCCCAAGATATAAGTCCAAATTGTATGACCAATCCAAGGAAACACTTTATCTGCTTTTTTAGTTGTATAAAGAGTCTAATTTGTGTTGTTTTGTGTAGATTGATTTCAGTTAGTGCCAAATGTACATGTAACAATGCTGAACCTTTTGGGTTCATTTGGGCTTGCAAAAAGAACTCAATAGTTGACTTGACCTAAGATCCCTTTTATTTTAAAAAGTGTGTGCTTTGTATGAAAACCATTGTTTTCATTAGTTGTGTTAGGAGTTTGCCTGGAATAAATTTAGACAATAATAATGTCAAAGCAATTATGATCTGACCTACACCTAATGACGAACAAAAAAGCACTAATCGTGTACAACAAAGCAAGTATTTCCATGATCTTTTTCAAAGAATCGGTGGTCCAATGAAAAGGTTAAGAACAAAGTGGATGACATAAGATTTTCAAGGCATTATCATGGATACACATGACAAAATGTTTGCTTTACAAGATTGTAGGACTATTATAGATGTTTCCAATGATACATCAACAAAAATAAATTATCTTTAATTGAATGATAATGAACAATGCTTTGAACTTGAAGAAAAATACTTGAAGCCCAAGATAGAAGCCCAAATTGTATGACCAATGCAAGGAAACTCTTTATCTACTTTTTGTGTTCTACAAAGAATCCAATTTGTTTTATTTTCGGTAGAATGATATCAGTTAATGCCAAATGTACATGCAAGAACACTTAACCTTTGGGGTTCATTTGGGCTTGCAAAAATAACTCAATAGTTGAGTTGTCCTAAGATCCCTTTTATCTTAAAATGTGTGTGTTTTGTATGAAATCCATTGTTTCCATTGGTTTTGTTGGGAGTTTGCCTCAAATAAATTTAGGGAAAAATAATGTCAAGGCAATTACAATATGACATACACCTAATAATGGACAACAAAGCACTAATCAAGTACAACAAAGCAAGTATTTCAAAGAAATTTTACAAAGAATCGGTTGTCCAAAGACAATGTCAAGAACAAAGTGGATGACATCGGATTTACACGGCGTAATCATGAATACACATGACAAAATGTTTGCTCTATATGATTCTAGGACAATTATAGATGTTTCCAATGCTATAACAACAAAAATAAATTATCTTTTAAGTGTATGATGATGAATAATGCTTTAAACTTGAAGAACAATACTTGAAGCCCAAGATATATGTCCAAATTGTAAGACTAACTCAAGCAAAACACATTATCTACTTTTTGAGTTGTTTAAAATGTCTAATTTGTTTTGTTTTGCATAGATAGATATCAGTCAATACCAAATGTACATGTAACAATGCTGAACCTTTTGGGTTCATTTGGGCTTGCAAAAAGAACCCAATTGTTGACTTGACCTAAGATCCCTTTTATCATAAAAGATCTGTGTTTGTGTGAAATTCGTTGTTTTCATTGGTTGTGTTGGGAGTTTGGCTAAAATAAATTTAGACAAAAATAATTTCAAAGCAATTACGATTTGACCTATACCTAATGATGGATAACGATGGACTAATCACGTACAACAATGCAAGTATTTCCATGATAATTTACAAAGAATTGATGGTCTAATGACAAGGTCAAGAACAAAGTGGATGATAGAGGATTTTTAAGGCATAATCATGGATACACATGACAAAATGTTTGTTATAGAGATTATAGGACTATTATAGATGGTTCCAATGGTACACCAACAAAAATAAATTATCTTTACGTGTATGATGATGAACAATGCTTTGAACTTGAAGAAAAATACTTGAAGCCAATGATATAAGTACAAATTGTATGACCAATCCACGGAAACACTTTATGTGCTTTCTGAGTTGTATAAAGAGTCTAATTTGTGTTTTTTTCTTTTGTGTAGAATGATTTCAGTTAATGCCAAATGTACATGTAACAATGTTGAACCTTTTGGGTTCATTTAGACATGCCAAAAGAACTCAATAGTTGACTTGACTTAAAATCTATTTTATCCTAAAATCTATGTGGTTTGTATGAAAACCATTGTTTTCATTAGTTGTGTTAGGAGTTTGCTTGAATAAATTTGGACAAAAAAATGTCAAAGCAATTATGATCTGATCTACACCTAATGACGAACAAAAAAGCACTAATTATGTACAACAAAGCAAGTATTTCCATGATCTTTTTCAAAGAATCGGTGGTCCAATGAAAAGGTTAAGAACAAAGTGGATGACGTAAGATTTTCAAGGCATTATCATGGATACACATGACAAAATGTTTGCTCTAGAAGATTGTAAGACTATTATAGATGTTTCCAAGGGTACACCAACAAAAATAAATTATCTTTAAGTGTATGATGGTGAACAATGCTTTGAACTTAAGGAACAATAAATACTTCAAGCTAAAGATATATGTCCAAATTGTATGATCAATCCAAGGAAACAATTTATCTGCTTTTTGAGTTCTATAAAGAATCCAATTAGTTTTATTTTGGGTAGATTGATTTTAGTTAATGCCAAATGTACATGTAGCAACGCTGAACCTTTTGGGTTCATTTGGGCTTGCAAAAAGTACTCAATAGTTGACTTGTCCTAAAATCCCTTTTATCTTAAAAATTGTGTGTTTTGTATGAAATCCATTGTTTTCATTGGCTTTGTTGGTATTTTGCTTGGAATAAATTTAGAAAAAATAATGTCAAAGCAATTATGATCTAACCTACATTGAATAATGGATAACAAAGTACTAATCAAGTATGACAAAGCATGTATTTCCAAGATCCTTTACATAGAATCTGTGGTCCAATGACATGGTCATGAACAAAGTGGATGATAGATGGTGTAATCTTTGATACACATGAAAAAATGTCTGCTCTAGAAGATTTAGGACAATTTTAGGTGTTTCCAATGCTACACCATGGAAAATAACTAATCTTTAACTGCATGATCATGAAAAATGCTTTAAACTGGATAAACAATACTTGAAGTCGAAGATATATGTCCAAATTTTATGACCAATCCAAGGAAACACTTTATCTGCTTTTTAAGTTTTATAAAAAGTCCAATTTGTTTTGTTTTGGGTAAAGTGGTTTCACTTAGTGCCAAATATACATGTAACAATATTGAACCTTTTGCGTTCATTTGGGCTTGCATAAAGAACCCAATAGTTGTCTTCACCTAAGATCCCATTTATTTTAAAAAGTATGTGTTTTGTATGAAGTCCATTGTTTTCACTGGTTTTGTTGGGACTTTGCCTGAAATAAATTTATTCAAAAACAATATCAAAGCAAATATGATCTAACATACACCTAATGATGGAAAACAAAGCACTAAATAAGGGCAACAAAGCGAGTATTTCCAAGAGCTTTTACAAGGAATTAGTGGTCCCATGAAAAGATGAAGAACAAAGTGGATGAAAGTTCATTTGCAAGGCATAATCATGGATACATATGACAAAATGTCTATGACAATTCTAGATGTTTCAAATGCTACACCAATGAAAATGTCTTTTCTCTAAGTGCAAGATGATGAACAATACTTGAAGCCTATGATATAAGTCCAAATTGTATGACCAATCCAACGAAACACTTTATCTGCTTTCTAAGTTGTATAAAAAGCCTAATTTGTTTTGTTTTGGGTAAAGTGATTTTTAGTTAATGCCAAATGTGCATGTAAAAAAACTGAACCATTTGGGTTCATTTGTGCTTATAAAAAGAACCGAATAGTTGACCTAAACTAAGAACCCTTTTATCTTAAAAAGTGTGTGTTTTGTATGAAATCCATTGTTTTCATTAGCTTTATTGGGAGTTTGCTTGGAATAAATTTAAACAAAAATAATATCAAAGCAATTATGATCTGACCTACCCGTAATGATGGACAACAAAGTACTAATCAATTACAATAAAGGAAGTATTCGTAAGATCTTTTACAACAAATTGGTGGTCCAATGACAAGCTCAAGAACAAAGTGGATGAAAGAGCATTTGCAAGGCATAATCATGGATACACAAGAGAAAATGACTACTCTAGAAGATTTTAGGACAATTCTAGATGTTTCCAATGCTATCATTAAGTGCATGATGATGAACAAGGCTATGAACTTGAAGAACAATACTTGAAGCCCAAGATATAAGTCCAAATTGTATGACCAATCCAAGGAAACACTTTATCTACTTTCTGACTTGTATAAAGAGTATAATTTGTGTTGTTTTGGGTAGAGTGATTTTTAGTTAATGCCAAATGTGTATGTAAAAATCTAAACCATTTGGGTTTATTTGTGATTATAAAAAGAACCGAATAGTTGACCTAAACTAAGAACCCCTTTATCTTAATAAGTGTGTGATTTGTATGAAAACCATTGTTTTCATTAGTTTTATTTGGAGATTTCCCCTAATAAATTTAAACAAAAATAATATCAAAGCTATTATGATCTGACTTATACCTAATGATGGACAACAAAGCACTAATCAATTACAACAAAGGAAGTATTCCTAAGATCTTTTACAAGGAATCGGTGGTCCAATGACAAGGTCAAGATCAAAGTGGATGAAAGAGGATTTGCAAGGCATAATCATGGTTACACAAGAGAAAATGACTACTCTAGAAGATTTTAGGACAATTGTAGATGTTTCCAATGCTATCATTAAGTGCATGATGATGAACAAGGCTATGAACTTGAAGAACCATACTTGAAGCACAAGATATAAGTCCAAATTGTATGACCAATCCAAGGAAACACTTTATCTACTTTCTGACTTGTATAAAGAGTCTAATTTGTGTTGTTTTGGGTAGAGTGATTTATAGTTAATGCCAAATGTGTATGTAAAAAATCTAAACCATTTGGGGTCATTTGTGCTTATAAAAAGAATCGAATAGTTGACCTGATCTAAGAACCCTTTTATCTTAAAAAGTGTGTGATTTGTATGAAAACCATTGTTTTCATTAGTTTTATTGGGAGTTTGCATAGAATAAATTTAGACAAAAATAATGTCAAAGCAATTATGATCTGACTTACACCTAAAGATGGACAACAAATCACTAATCAATTACAACAAAGGAAGTATTCCTAAGATCTTTCACAAGGAATCAGTGGTCCAATGACAAGGTCATGAACAAAGTGGATGAAAGAGGATTTGCAATGTGTAATCATGGATATACAACAGAAAATCTCTACTTTAGAAGATTCTACGACAATTCTAGATGTTTCTAGTGCTATCATTAAGTGCATGATGATGAACAAGGCTATGAACTTGAAGAACAATACTTGAACCCCAAGATATAAGTCCAAATTGTATGACCAATCCAAGGAAACACTTTATCTACTTTCTAACATGTATAAAAAGTCTAATTTATGTTGATTAGGGTATAGAAATATTTAGTTAATGCCAAATGCGTGCGTAAAAAATCTGAACCATTTGGGTTCATTTGTGCTTATAAAGAGAATCAAATAGTTGACCTGAACTAAGAACCCTTTTATCTTAAAAAGTGTGAGATTTGTATGAAAACCATTATTTTCATTAGTTTTATTGGGAGTTTGCCTGGAATAAATTTAAACACAAATAATGTAAAAGCAATTAGGATCTGACTTGCACCTAATGATGGACAACAAAGCACTAATCAATTACAACAAAGGAAGTATTGCTAAGATCTTTTACAAGGAATCGGTGGTCCAATGACAAGGTCAAGATCAAAGTGGATGAAAGAGGATTTGCAAGGCATAATCATGGTTACACAAGAGAAAATGACTACTCTAGAAGATTTTAGGACCATTGTAGATGTTTCCAATGCTATCATTAAGTGCATGATGATGAACAAGGCTATGAACTTGAAGAACCATACTTGAAGCACAAGATATAAGTCCAAATTGTATGACCAATCCAAGGAAACACTTTATCTACTTTCTGACATGTATAAATAGTCTAATTTGTGTTGTTTTGGGTAGAGTGATTTATAGTTAATGCCAAATGTGTATTTAAAAAATCTGAACCATTTGGGGTCATTTGTGCTTATAAAAAGAACCGAATAGTTGACCTGATCTAAGAACCCTTTTATCTTAAAAAGTGTGTGATTTGTATGAAAACCATTGTTTTCATTAGTTTTATTGGGAGTTTGCATAGAATAAATTTAGACAAAAATAATGTCAAAGCAATTATGATCTGACTTACACCTAATGATGGACAACAAAGCACTAATCAATTACAACAAAGGAAGTATTCCTAAGACCTTTTACAAGGAATCAGTGGTCCAATGACAAGGTCATGAACAAAGTGGATGAAAGACGATTTGCAAGGTGTAATCATGGATATACAACAGAAAATCTCTACTTTAGAAG
>JAHLGO010000169.1:4978859-5049945 GCA_020615895.1 Ceriops decandra | reverse complement strand
TGATTTTTTGTTAAGGCCATATATACATGTAAAAAGGTTTAACATTTCAGTTTCATTTGGGTCTGGATAAAAAAAACACAATATGTGACTTGACCTAAGATACCTATTATCCTTAAAAGTGCGTGTTTTGTATTAAAACAATAGTTTTCAATTGTTTAGTTGTGAGTTAGCTGGGAATAAAATTAGTAAAAAATAATGTCAAAGCAATTATGAACTAATCTACACATAATAATAGAGAATAAAGCATTAATGAAGTTCAACAAAGGAAGTATTGCCATGATCTTCCCTTATCAATTGGTAGTCCAAAGACAAGGTGAGGAACAAAGTGGATCAAAGAGGATTTGCAACGCTTAATGATGAATACACATGACAAAAAAAACTGCTCTAGATGATTTTGGGACTATTTTTGACATTTCCAATGCTATGCCAATGATAATCCCTTATCTTTAAGTGTAAGGTGATGAACAAGGCTTTGAACTTGGAGAACAATACTTGATGCCCAAGATAGTAGTCCAAGTTAAGTGAGCAATCCAAGTAATTGGTTGATTTGTTTTTTTAGTTGTATAAAAAGTCCAATTTGCTTTGTTTTTGGTAGATTGATTTTCTATTAAGGGCAAATATAAATTTAAAAAGGCTTAACGGTTTAGGTTCGTGTGGGTTTGGAAATCGAACTGAATATGTGACTTAACCTTAGATACCTTTTATCCTTAAAAGTGGGTGTTTTGAATGAAATCAATAGTTTTCAATCATTCAGTTGTGTGTTTGCAAGGTATATAATTGGTCAAAATGTCCACTACAATATGTTTTTCCAATTGTATAAAAAGTCCAATATGATTTGTTTTTGGTAGATTAATATTTTGTCAAGGCCAAATATACTTGTAAAAAGGCTTAACATTTTAGGTTCATTTGGGTTGGGAAAAAAAACTCAAAACGTGACTTGACTTAAGATACCTTTTCTCATTAAAAAGGTGTGTTTTGGATGAAAACAATAGTTTTCAATCGTTTAGTTGTGAGTTGGCTTCGTATATAATTGGTCAAAAATAATGTCAAAGAAATTAGGATCTAATCGACACATAATGATAGAGAATAAAGCGCTCATGAAGTACAACAAAGAAAGTATTCCCATGATCCTCCCTTTTGAATCGGTAGTACGAAGACAAGGTGAGGAACAAAGTGGATCAAAGGGGATTTTCAAGGCTTAATGATGGATACACATGAAAAAAGGGTGGTCTAGGTGATTCTAGTACTATGATAGAGGTTTCTAATGCTACGCAGATGATAATCACTTATCATTAAGTGTAAGATGATGAACAAGACTTTGATCTTAAAGACCAATACTTGAAGCCCAAGATATTAGACCAAGTTAAATGAGCAATCCAAGTAATTGCTTGATCTATTTTTGCGGTTGTATAAAAAGTTCAATATGATTGTTTTTGGCAGATTGATTTTTTGTTAAGGCCAAATATACATGTAAAAAGGTTCAACATTTTAGTTTCATTTGGGTTTGGAAAAAAAAAACACAATATGTGACTTGACCTATGATACCTATTATCCTTAAAAGTGCGTGTTTTGTATTAAAACAATAGTTTTCAATTGTTTAGTTGTGAGTTAGCTGGGAATAAAATTAGTAAAAAATAATGTCAAAGCAATTATGATCTAATCTACACATAATAATAGAGAATAAAGCATTAATGAAGTTCAACAACGCAAGTATTGTCATGATCTTCCCTTATCAATCGGTAGTCCAAAGACAAGGTGAGGAACAAAGTGGATCAATGAGGATTTGCAAGGCTTAATGATGGATACAGATGACAAAAAAAACTGCTCTGGATGATTTTGGGACTATTTTTGACATTTCCAGTGCTATGCCAATGATAATCCCTTATATTTAAGTGTAAGGTGATGAGCAAGGCTTTGAACTTGAAGAACAATACTTGATGCCCAAGATAGTAGTCCAAGTTAAGTGAGCAATCCAAGTAATTGCTTGATTTGTTTTTTTAGTTGTATAAAAAGTCCAATTTGCTTTGTTTTTGGTCGATTGATTTTCTATTAAGGGCAAATATAAATTTAAAAAGGCTTAACGGTTTAGGTTCGTGTCGGTTTGGAAACCGAACTGAATATGTGACTTAACCTTAGATACCTTTTATGCTTAAAAGTGGGTGTTTTGAATGAAATCAATAGTTTTCAATCATTCAGTTGTGTGTTTGCAAGGTATAAAATTGGTCAAAATGTCCACTATAATTTGTTTTTCCAATTGTATAAAAAGTCCAATATGATTTGTTTTTGGTAGATTGATATTTTGTCAAGGCCAAATATACATTTAAAAAGGCTTAACATTTTAGGTTCATTTGGGTTGGGAAAAAAAACTCAAAATGTGACTTGACTTAAGATACCTTTTCTCATTAAAAGGGTGTGTTTTGTATGAAAACAATAGTTTTCAATCGTTTAGTTGTGAGTTGGCTTCATATATAATTGGTCAAAAATAATGTCAAAGAAATTATGATCTAATCTGCACATAATGATAGAGAATAAAGCGCTCATGAAGTACAACAAAGAAAGTATTCCCATGATCCTCCCTTTTGAATCGGTAGTACGAAGACAAGGTGATTTGTTTTTGGTAGATTGATTTTTTGTTAAGGCAAAATATACATGTAAAAAGGCATAACGTTTTATGTTCGGTTGGGTTTGGAAAAATAACCCAATATAGGACTTGACCTAGCATACCTTTTATCCTTAAAAGTGTGTGTTTTGAATGAAATCAATAATATTCAGTCTTTCAGTTGTGCCTTTGCATTGTATAAAATTGGTAAAAATAATGTCAAAGCAATTATGATCTAATTTACACAAAATAATAGAGAAGAAAGCACTATTGAAGTTCAACAAAGCAAGTATTACCACGATCTTCCCTTATGAATTGGTAGTCCAAAGACAAGGTGAGGAACAAAGTGGATCAAAGAGGATTTGCAACGCTTAATGATGAATACACATGACAAAAAAAACTGCTCTAGATGATTTTGGGACTATTTTTGACATTTCCAATGCTATGCCAATGATAATCCCTTATCTTTAAGTGTAAGGTGATGAACAAGGCTTTGAACTTGAAGAACAATAGTTGATGCCCAAGATAGTAGTCCAAGTTAAGTGAGCAATCCAAGTAATTGGTTGATTTGTTTTTTTAGTTGTATAAAAAGTCCAATTTGCTTTGTTTTTGGTAGATTGATTTTCTATTAAGGGCAAATATAAATTTAAAAAGGCTCAACGGTTTAAGTTCTGTTGGGTTTGGAAAAAGAACCCAATATGTGACTTCACCTAGGATACCTTTTATCCTTAAAAGTGTGTGTTTTGAATGAAATCAATAGTTTTCAATCATTTAGTTGCGTTTTTGCGTGGTATAAAATTGGTCAAAATGTCCAATATGATGTGTTTTTCTAATTGTATAAAATGTCCAATATGATTTGTTTTTGGTAGATTGATTTTTTTGTTAAGGCCAAATATACATGTTAAAAGGCTTAACATTTTAGGTTCATTTTGGTTTGGAAAAAAAACTCAATATGTGACTTGACTTTAGATACCTTTTATCATTAAAAGGGTGTGTTTTGTATGGAAACAATAGTTTTCAATCGTTTAGTTGTGAGTTGGCTTTGTATATAATTGGTCAAAAATAATGTCAAAGCAATTATGATCTAATCTGCACATAATGATAGAGAATAAAGCACTAATGAAGTTCAACAATGCAAGTACATGATCTTCCCCTATGAATCGGTAGTCCGAAGAGATGGTGAGGAACAAGATAGATCAAAAAGGATTTGCAAGGCTTAATGATGGATACACATGACAAAAAAAAAAGTGCTCTAGATGATTTTAGGACTATTTTAGATGTTTCCAATGCTACGTCAATGATAATCACTTATTTTTAAGTGTAAGGTGATGAACAAGGCTTTGAACTTGAAGAACAATACTTTAAGCCCAAGATAGTAGTCCAAGTTAAATGAGCAATCCAAGTAATTGCTTGATTTGTTTTTTACTTGTATAAAAAGTCCAATTTGCTTTTTTTTTTTTGGTAGATTGATTTTCTATTATGGGAAAATATACATGTAAAAAGGCATAACGTTTTAAGTTCGGTTGGGTTTGGAAAAAGAACCCAATATATGACTTGACCTAGCATACCTTTTATCCTTAAAAGTGTGTGTTTTGAATGAAATCAATAGTTTTCAATCTTTTAGTTGCGTGTTTGCATGGTATAAAATTGGTCAAAATTAATGTCAAAGCAATTATCATCTAATCTACACATAATGATAGATAATAAAGCGCTAATGAAGTACAACAAAACAAGTATTCCCATGATCTTCCCTTCTGAATTGGTAGTACGAAGGCAAGGTGAGGAACAAAGTGGATCAAAGAGGATTTTCGAGGCTTAATAATGGATACACATGAAAAAAAAAAGGGTGCTCTGGATGATTTTAGGATGATTTTAGACATTTCCAATGCTATGGCAATGATAATCACTTATCTTTAAGTGTAAGGTGATAAACAAGGCTTTGAAGTTGAAGAACAATACTTGAAGCCCAAGATAGTTGTCCAAGTTAAATGAGCAAGCCAAGTAATTGGTTGATTTGTGTTTTTAGTTGTATAAAAAGTCCAATTTGCTTTGTTTTTGGTAGATTGATTTTCTATTAAGGGAAAATATACATGTAAAAAGGCTTAACGTTTTAGGTTCGGTTGGGTTTGGAAAAAGAACCCAATATTTTACTTGACCTAAGATATCTTTTATCGTTAAAAGTGTGTTTTGAATGAATTCAATAGTTTTCAATCGTTTAGTTGCATGTTGCATGGTATAAAATTGGTCAAAAATAATGTCAAAGCAATCATCATCTAATCTACACATAATGAGAGATAATATAACGCTAATGAAGTACAACAAAGTAAGTATTCCCATGCTTTTCCCTTCTGAATTGGTAGTGCGAAGACAAGGTGAGGAATAAAGTGGATCGAAGAGGATTTTCAAGGCTTAATGATGGATACACTTGACAAAAGGGTGGTCTAGGTGATTCTAGTACTATTATAGAGGTTTCTAATGCTACGTTGATGATAATCACTTATCTTTAAGTGTAAGATGATGAACAAGGCTTTGAACTTAAAGAACAATACTTGAATCCCAAGATATTAGCCCAAGTTAAATAAGCAATCCAAGAAATTGTTTGATCTATTTTTTCAGTTGTATAAAAGGTCCAATATCATTTGTTTTTGGTAGATTGATTTTTTGTTAAGGCCAAACATACATGTAAAAGGGCTTAAAATTTTAGGTTCATTTAGATTTGGAAAAAAAACTCAATATGTTACTTGAATTAAGATACCTTTTATCATTAAAAGGGTGTGTTTTGTATGAAAACAATAGTTTTCAATCTTTTAGTCATGAGTTGTCTTGGTAGAAAATTGGTCAAAAATAATGTCAAAGCAATTATGATCTAATCTACACATAATGATAGAGAATAAAGCGCTAATGAAGTTCAACAATGCAAGTATTCCCATAACTTCCCCTATGAATCGGTAGTCCGAGGACAAGGTGAGGAACAAAGTGGATCAAAAAGGATTTGCAAGGCTTAATGATGGATACTCATGACAAAAAGTGTGCTCTAGATGCTTTTTGAACTATTTTAGATTCTAATGCTACGCCAATGATAATTGCTTATCTTTAAGTTTAAGATGATGCATAAGGCTTTGAACTTAAAGAACAATACTTGGTGCCCAAGATATTAGAGCAAGTTAAATGAGCAATCCAAGTCATTGCTTGATCTGTTTTTTCAGTTGTATAAAAAGTCCAATTTTTTTTGTTTCTGGTAGATTGATTTTTTGTTAAATACATGTAAAAAGGCTTAATGTTTTAGGTTCATTTAGGTTTGGATAAAAAGCCCAATATTTGGCTTGACATAGGATGCCTTTTACTTTTAAAATGGTGTGTTTTGTATGAAGACAATAGTTTTCAATCATTTAGTTGTGAGTTGACTTGGTATACAATTGGTCAAAAATAATGTCAAAGCAATTATGATCTAATCTACACATAATGATAGAGAATAAAGCGTTGATCAAATACAACAAAACAAGTATTCCCATGATCTTCCCTTTTGAATCGGTAGTATGAAGACAAGGTGAGGAACAAAGTGGATCAAAGAGGATTTTCAATGCTTAATGATGGATACAAATGACAAAAGGATGTGCACCAACTGATTCTAGTATTATTATAGAGGTTTCTAATGCTATGCCAATGATAATCACAAATTGTTTAGTGTTAGATGATGAACAAGGCTTTGAACTTAAAGTTCAATACTTGAAGCCCAAGATATTAAGCCAAGTGAAATGAGCAATCCAAGTAATTGATTGATCTATTTTTTAGATGTATAAAAAGTCCAATATGATTTGTTTTCGGTAGATTGATGTTTTGTTAAGGCCAAATATACATGTAAAAAGGCTCAATGTTTTAGGTTCATTTGGGTTTGGAAAAAAAAAACCCAATATGTGACTTAACCTAAGATACCATTTATCCTTAAAAGTGTGTGTTTTGTATGAAAAAAATAGTTTTCAATCGTTTAGTTGTGAGTTGCCTTGGTATAAAGTTGGTCAAAAATAATGTCAAAGCAATTATGATCTAATCTACACATAATGATAGAGAATAAAGTGTTAATGAAGTTCAACAATGCAAGTATTCCCATGATCTTCCCCTATGAATCGGTAGTCTGAGGACAAGGTGAGGAACAATGTGGATGAAAGAGGATTTGCAAGGCTTAATGATGGATACACATGACAAAAAAAAGTGCTCTAGATGATTTTAGGACTATTTTAGACATTTCCAATGCTACATCAATGATAATCACTTATCTTTAAGTGTAAGATGATAAACAAGGCCTTGAACTTGAAGAACATTACTTGATGCCCAAGATAGTAGTCCAAGTTAAATGTGCAATCCAATTAATTGCATAATTTGTTTTTTTAGTTGTATAAAAATTCCAATTTGTTTTGTTTTTGGTAGATTCATTTTTTATTATGTAAAAGTGCTTAACATTTTAGGTTTGGTTGGTTTAGGAAAAAGAATCCAATAAGTGACTTGACCTAACATACCTTTTATCGTTAAAAGCTTGTGTTTTGTATGAAATCAATAGTTTTCAATCGTTTGGTTGTGAGTTTACCAAGTATAAAATTGGTCAAAAATAATGTCAAAGCAATTATGATCTAATCTACACATAATGATGGAGAATAAAGTGCTAATGAAGTACAACAAAGCAAGTATTGCCATGATCTTCCCCTATAAATCGGTAGTCTGTAGACAAGGTGAGGGACAAAGTGGATGATGAAGGATTTGCAAGGCTTAATGATGTATACACATGACAAAAAGTGTGGTCTAGATGATTCTTGGACTATTTGTGACGTTTCCAATGCTACGCCAATGATAATTGTTTATGTTTAAGTGTAAGATGATGAACAAGGCTTTGAACTTAAAGAACAATACTTGATGCCCAAGATATTAGACCAAGTTAAATGAGCAATCAAAGTAATTGCTTGATCTATTTTTTTAGTTGTATAAAATGTCCAATATGATTTGTTTTTGGTAGATTGATTTTTTATTAAGGCCAAATATACATGTAAAAAGCCTTAACATTTTAGGCTCATTTGGCTTTGGAAAAAAAAGCCCAATATTTGGCTTGACCTAAGATACCTTTTATCTTTAAAAGGGTGTGTTTTGTATGAAAACAATAGTTTTCATTCGTTTAGTTATGAGTTGCCTTGGTATAAAATTCGTCAAAAATAATTTCAAAGCAATTATGACCTAATCTACACATAATGATAGAGAATAAAGTTCTAATGAAGTTCAACAATGCAAGTATTCCTATGATCTTTCTTTATGAAGCGATAGTCTGAAGATAGGGTAAGGAACAAAGTGGATCAAAGAGGATTTGCAAGGCAGATACACATGACAAAAGCGGTGTTCTAGGTGATTTTAGGACTATTTTAGACGTTTATAATGCTACGCCAATGATAATTACTTATCTTTCAGTGTAAGATGATGAACAAGGCTTTTAACTTCAAGAGCAACACTTGTAGCCCAAAATATTAGTCCAAGTTAAATGAGCAATCCAAGTAATTGCTTGATTTGTTATTTCAATTGTATAAAAAGTTTAATATGTTTTGTTTTTGGTAGATTAATTTTCTATTAAGGCCAAATATACATGGAAAAAGGCTTAACATTTTTGGTTCATTTGGGTTTGGAAACAGAACCCAATATGTGACTTGACTTAAGATACCTTTTATCCTTGAAAGTGTGTGTTTTGTATCAAATCAATAGTTTTCAATCATTTAGTTTTGTGTTTGCTTGGTATGAAATTGGTCAAAAATAATGTCAAAGCAATTATGATCTAATCTTCTCATAATGATAGAGAATAAAGCACTAATGAAGTACAACAATGCAAGTATTCCCATGATCTTCCCCTAAGAATCATTAGTCTGAAAACAAGGTGAGCAACAAAGTGGATGAAAGTGGATGTGCAAGGCTTAATGATGGATACACATAACAACAAGGGTGCTCTATATGATTTTAGGACTATTTTAGACATTTCCAATGCTACGCCAATGATTATCACTTGAAGAACAAGGTTTTGAACTTGAAGAACAATACTTGAAGCCCAAGATATTAGTCCAATTTAAATGAGGAATCCAAGTAATAACTTGATCTGTTGTTTTAGTTGTATAAAAAGACCAATATCTTTTGTTTTTGGTAGATTGATTTTTTGTTAAGGCCAAATACACATGTAAAAAGGCATAACATTTTAGGTACATTTGGGTTTGGAAAAAGAACCCAATACCTAAGATACCTTTTATCCTTAAAAGTGTGTGTTTTGTATGAAATCAATAGTTTTCTATTGTTTAGTTATGAGTTTGCCTGGTATAAAATTGGTCAAAAACAATGTCAAAGCAATTATGGTCTCATCTACACATAATGATAGAGAATAAAGCACTAATGAAGTACAATAAAGCAAGTATTCCCATGATCTTCCCCTATGAATCGGAATCCAAAGACAAGGTGAGGAACAATGTGGATGAAAGAGGATTTGCAAGGCTTAATGATGGATACACATGATAAAAAGGGTGCTTCAGATGATTCTAGGATTATTTTCGACGTTTCTAATGCTACGTCAATGATAAGCACTTATCTTTAAGTGTAAGACAATAAACAAGGCTTTGAACTTGAAGAACAATACTTGAAGCCCAAGATATTAGTCAAAGTTAAATGAGCAACCCAAGTAATTACTTGATCTGTTGTTTTAGTTGTATAAAAAGTCCAATATGTTTTGTTTCTGGTAGATTGATTTTCTATTAAGGCCAAATATACATGTAAAAAGGCATAACATTTTAGTTACATTTGGGTTTGGAAAAAGAACCTAATGCCTAAGATACCTTTTATCCTTAAAAGTGTGTGTTTTGTATGAAATCGATAGTTTTCTATTGTTTAGTTGTGACTGCCTTGTATAAAATTGGTCAAAAACAATGTCAAAGCAATTATGATCTCATCTACACATAATGATAGAGAATAAAGCACTAATGAAGTACAATAAAGCAAGTATTCCCATGATCTTCCCCTACGAATCGGTATGCAAAGATAAGGTGAGGAACAATGTGGATAAAAGAGGATTTGCAAGGCTTAATGATGGATACACATGATAAAAAGGGTGCTTTAGATGATTCTAGGACTATTTTCGACGTTTCCAATGCTACACCAATGATAAATACTTATCTTTAAGTGTAAGATGATAAACAAGGCTTTGAACTTGAAGAACAATACTTGAAGACCAAGTTAAATGAGCAATTCAAGTAATTGCTTGATCTATTTTTTTAGTTGTATAAAAAGTCCAATATGATTTGTTTTAAGTAGATTGATTTTTTTTTAAGGCCAAATATACATGTAAAAAGGCTTAACATTTTAGTTTCATTTGGGATTGAAAAAAAAAAAAACCTAATATGTCAATGGACCTAAGATACCTTTTATCCTTAAAAGTGTGTGTTTTGTGTGAAATCAATATTTTTCAATCATTTAGTTGTGAGTTTACCTGGTATAAAATTGGTGAAAAATAATGTCAAAGAAATTTTGGGATCACTTGGGTTTGCAGAAAAAACGTAATGGGGTACCTTTTGTCCTTAAAAGTGTGTGTTTTGTATGAAATCAGTTGTTTTCGGTCATTTAGTTGTATGTTTGCTTGGTATAAAATTTGTCAAAAATAATGTCAAAGCAATTATGATGTAATATACATATAATGATAGAGAACAAAGTGCAAATCAAGTACAACAAAACACGTATTCCCATGATCTTCCATGAGGAATCAGTAGTCTAAAGCCAAGGTTAGGAATATAATTTATGATGGTTAATGATGTATATACATGACAAAAAGGGTGCTCTAGATGATTTTAGGACTGTTTTAGATGTCTCCAATACTATACCAAAGATGATTACTTATCTTTATGTGCAAGATGATGAACAGGGCTTTAAACATGAACAATATACTTGAAGTCCAAAATATTAGTCTAATTTATGTTAGGAATCCAAGTAATTGCTTCATCTATTTTTTCAGTTGTAATTTGTTTTGTTTTTGGTAGATTGATTTTCTGTTAAGGCCAAATATATATGTAAAAAGGCTCAATGCTTAGGGATCATTTGGGTTTGCAAAAAGAACTTGATAGGTGACCTCACTTAAGATACCTTTTATCCTTAAAAGTGTGTTTTTTGTATGAAATCAATAGTTTTCAGTCATTTAGTTATGGGTTTGCCTGATATAAAATTTGACAAAAATAATGTCAAAGCAATTATAATTTAATCTACACATACTGATAGAGAATAAAGCGCTAATCAAGTGCAACAAAGCAAGTATTCCCATGATCTTCTGCTATGAATCGGTAGTCCGAAGGCAAGGTAAGGAATAAAGTGGATGAAAGAGGATTTGCAAGGTTTAATGATGGATATACAAGACAAAAAGGGTGTTCTAGATGATTCTAAGACTATTTTAGACGTTTCCAATGTTACGACAATGATAATCAATTATCTTTGAGTGTAAGATGATGAACATGGCTTTGACCTTGAAGAACAATACTTGAAGCCCAGGATATTAGTCCAAGTTGAATGAGCAATCCAAGTAATTGCATGATCTATTTTTTCAGTTATATAAAAAGTCCAATTTTTTTTGTTTTTGGTAGATTGATTTTCTATTAAGGCCGAATATACATGTAAGAAGGCTCAATGTTTTGCGCTCACTTGTATTTTCAAAAAGAACCCAATATGTGACCTGACATAAGATAACTTTTATTTATAAAAGTGTGTGTTTGGATGAAATCAATAGTTTTTAGTCGTTTAGTTATGGGTTTGCTAGGTATAAAATTTGACAAAAATAATGACAAAGCATTTATGATTTAATCTACACATAATGATAGAGAACAAAGCACAAAGCAAGTACAGCAAGACATATATTCCCATGATCTTCCATGAGCAATAAGTAGTCCAAAGATAATGTCAGGAACCAAGTGGATGAAAGAGGATTTATAAGGGATAATGATGGATATACAAGACAAAAAGGGTGCTCTAGATGATGCTAGGACTATTTTAGACGTTTCCAGTGCTACACTAAGGATAATCACTTATTTTTAAGTGCAAAATGATGAACAAGGCTTTGAATTTGAAGAACAATACTTGAAGCCCAAGATATTAGTCCAATTTATTTGAGCAATCTAAGTAATTGCTTGGTCTATTTTTTTAGTTGTATAAAAATTTTAATTTATTTTGTTTTCGGTAGATTTATTTTCTATTAAGGCCAAATATACATGTAAAAAGGCTCAAAGTTTTGGATTCATTTGGGTTTGCAAAAAGAACCCAATTGGTTTCCTGACTTAAGATTATTTTTATCCTTAAAAGTGTGTGTTTTGTATGAAATCAATAGTTTTCAATTGTTTAGTTGTGAGTTAGCCTAGTAGAAAATGTGACCAAAATAATGTCAAAGCAATTACGATCTAATCTACACATAATGATAGAGAACAAAGCACCAATCAAGTACAACATAGCACATATTCCCATGATCTTCCACGAGGAATTAGTAGTCCAAAGACAAGGATAGGAATAAATTGGTTGAAAGAGGATTTACGAGGGTTAAACATGGATATACAAAACAAAAGGAGTGCTAAAGATAATTTTAGGACTGTTTTAGATGTTTCTAATGCTATGGCAAGGATAATTACCTATCCTTAAGTGCAAGATGATGAACAAGCCTTTGAACTTAAAGAACAATACTTTAAGCCCAAGATAGTAGTCCAATTTATATGAGCAATCCAAGTAATTTCTTGGTCTATTTTTTTAGTTGTATAAAAAATCCAATTAGTTTTGTTTTTGGTAGATTGATTTTCTGATAAGGCCAAATATAAGCGTAAAAAGGCTCAACATTTTCGGTTCATTTGCGTTTGCAAAAAGAATCTAATATGTCACCTGACATGAGATGCCTTTTATCCTTAAAAGTGTGTACTTTGGATGAAATCAATAGTTAAGTACAAATGTGACAAAAATAATGTCAAAAGGCTCAAAGTTTTGGATTCATTTAGGTTTGCAAAAAGAACCCAATTGGTTTCCTGACTTAAGATTATTTTTATCCTTAAAAGTGTGTGTTTTGTATGAAATCAATAGTTTTCAATTGTTTAGTTGTGAGTTAGCCTAGTAGAAAATGTGACAAAAATAATGTCAAAGCAATTACGATCTAATCTACACATAATGATAAAGAATAAAGTACTAATTAAGTACAAAAAAGCAAGTATTCCTATCATCTTCCCCTATGAATCGGTAGTTTGGAAACAAGGTGAGGAACAAAGTGGATGAAAGAGGATTTGCAAGGCTTAATGATGGATATAAATGACAAAAAGGGTGCTCTAGATGATTCTAGGACTATTTTAGACGTTTCCAATGCTATGCCAATGATAATCACTTATCTTTAAGTGCAAGATGATGAATAAGGCTTTGAACTAGAAGAAGATTACTTGAAGCCCAAGATATTAGTCAAAGTTAAATGAGCAATCCAAGTAATTACTTGATCTATTTTTTCAGCTGTATAAAAATTCCAATTTGTTTTGATTTTGGTAGATTGATTTTCTATTAAGGCCAAATATACATGTAAAACGGCTCATCATTTTCGGTTCACTTGGGTTTGCAAAAAAAACCCAATATGTGACCTGACCTAAGATACCCTTTATCCTTAACAGTGTGTGTTTTGTATAAAATCAATAGTTTTCAACCGTTTATTTGTGAGTCTGCCTAGTATAAAATTGGTCAAAAATAATGTCAAAGCAATTATGATCTCATATACACATAATCGGTAGTCCAAAGGCAAGGTTAGGAACAAAGTGGATGAAAGAGGATTTACAAGGCCTAATCATGGATATACATAACAAAGAGGGTGCTCTAGATGTTTCAAGGACTATTCTTGATGTTTCCAATGCTACGCGAAGGAGAATCACTTATCTTTAAGTGCAAGATGATGAACAAGCCTTTGAACTTGAAGCCCGAGATATAAGTCTAAGTTATATAAGGAATCCAAGTAAATGCTTGATCAACCTTTTGTGTTGTATAAAAAGTCCAATTTGTTTTGTTTTTGGTAGATTGATTTTTTGTTTTAGGCCAATATAAATGTAAAAAGGCTCAATGTTTTTTGTTCATTTGGGCTTGCGAAAAGAACATAATAGGTGACCTGACCTAAGATTCCATTTATCTTTAAAAGTCTATGTTTTATAAGAAATTCATAGTTTTCATTTGTTTAGTTGTGAGTTTGCCTGGAATAAATTTGCACAAAATTAATGTCAAAGCAATAATGATCTAATCTATACAAAATGATAGAGAACAAAGCGTAAATCAAGTACAACAAAACACATATTGCCATGATCTTCCACGAGGAATTGATAGTCCCAAGACAAGTTAAGGAATAAAGTGGTTGAAAGAGGATTTACAAGACTTAATGATGGATATACATGTCAAAAAGGAAGCTCTAAATGATTCTAGGACTATTTTAGATGTTTGTAATGTTACTCTAATGATAATCAATTATCTTTAAGTGCAAGATGATGAACAAGCCTTTGAACTTGAAGAATAATACTTGAAGCCCAAGATTAGTCCAAGTTATATGAGCAATCCAAGTAATTGCTTGATCTGCCTTTTTAGTTGTATAAAAAGTCCAATTTTTTTTAGTTTTGGTAGATTGATTTTCTATTAAGTCCAAATGTGTATGTAAAAATGCTCAACATTTTGGGTTCATTTGGTTTTTCAAAAGGAACCCAATAAGTTACCTGACCTAAGATACCTTTTATCCTTAAAAGTCTGTGTTTTGTATGAAATCAATAGTTTTCAGTCATTTATTTGTGAGTTTTCCTAGTATAAAATTAGACAAAAATAATGTAAAAGCAATTATAATCTAATCTACACATAATGATAGAGAACAAAGCATCAATCAAGTACAAAAAAGCACTTATTCCCATGATCTTCCACGAGAATCGGTAGTCCAAAGACAAGCTTAGGAAAAAAGTGGATGAAAGATGATTTACAAGGCTTAATCATGGATATACATGACAAAAAGGGTGCTCTAGATGATTCTAAGACTATTCTAGACATTTTCAATGGTACACGAAGGATAATCACTTATCGTTAAGTGCAAGATGATGAACCAGCCTTTGAACTAGAAGAACAATACTTGAAGCCCAAGATATAAGTCCAAGTTATATAAGGAATCCATGTAAATGCTTGATATACTTATTGAGTTGTATAAAAATTCCAATGTGTTTTATTGTTGGGAGATTGATTTTCTGTTAAAGCCAACTATACATGTAAAAATGCTCAACATTTTTCTTTCATTTGGGCTTGCAAAAAGTACCTAATAGGTGACTTGACCTAAGATCCCTTTTATCTTAAAAAGTGTGTGTTTTATATGAAATGCATAATTTTCATTAGTTTAGTTGTGAGTTTGCCTGGAAACAATTTGGACAAAAATAATGTCAAAACAATTATAATGTAATCTACACATAATGATACAGAATAAAGTGCTAATCAAGTACAACAAAGCAAGTATTCCCATGATCTTCCTCTAGGAATTGGTTGTGCAAAGGCAAGGTCAGGAACAAAGAGGATGAAAGAGGATTTACAATGCTTAATGATGGATATACATGACAAAAAGGGAGCTTCAGATGTTTTTTAGATGATTCCAATGCTACATCACGGATAATCACATATCTCTAAGTGCAACATGATGAAAAAGGCTTTCAACTTGAAGAATAATACCTGAAGCCCCAGATATTAGTCTAAGTTTTATGAGCAATCCAAGTAATTGCTTGATTTGCTTTTTTTGTTGTATAAAAAGTCCAATTTGTTTTGTTTTTAGTAGATTGATTTTCTGTTAAGGCCAAATGTACATGTAAAAAGGCTCTATGTTTGGGGTTCATTTGGGTTTGCAAAAAGAACACAATAGGTTGCCTGACCTAATATAACTTTTATCCTTAAAAGTGTGTGTTTTGTATGAAATTAATAGTTTTCAGTCATTTGGTTCTGAGTTTGCCTAGTATAAAATTTGACAAAAATAATGTCAAAGCAATTATGATGTTATCTACACGTAATGATAGAGAACAAAGTGCAAATCAAGTACAACAAAGCACTTGTTCCCTTAATCTTCCATGGGGACTCGGTAGTCGAAAGATAATGACAGGAGCAAAGTGGATGAAAGAGGATTTACAAGGCATAATCATGGATATACATGAAAAAAAGGGTGCTCTACATGATTCTAGGACTATTCTAGACGTTTCCAATGCTACACCAAGGATAATCACTTATCTTTATGTACAAGATGATGAAGAAGGCTTTGATCTTGAAGAACAATACTTGAAGCCCGGGATATAACTCCAAGTTATATAAGGAATCCAAGTAAATGTTTGAACTACTTTTTGAGTTGTATAAAAAGTCCAATTTGTTTTCTTTTTAGTGTATTGATTTCTAGTTAATGCCAAATGTAAATGTAAAAAGGCTCAACGTTTTTCTTTCATTTGGGCTTGCAAAAAGAATCCAATAGGTGGCTTGACCTAAGATCCCTTTTATCTTAAAAAATGTGTGTTTTATATGAAATCCATAGTTTTCATTTGTTTAGTTGTGAGCTTGCCTGGAATAAATTTGGACAAAAATAATGTCAAAACAATAATGATCTAATCTACACATAATGATAGAGAACAAAGCGCAAATCAAGCACAACAAAGCACCTAGTGCCATGATCTTCCACGAGGAATCAGTAGTCCAAAGACAAGGTCAGGAATAAAGTGGTTGAAAGAGCTTTTACAAGATTAATGATGGATATACATGGAAAAAAAGGAGCTCTAGATGATTCTAAACTATTCTAGATGTTTCCAATGCTACTTCAATGATAATCACTTATCTTTAAGTGCAAGATGATGAACAACGCTTTGAACTTAAAGAATAATACTTGAAGCCCTAGATATTAGTCCATGTTACATGAGCAATCAAAGTAATTACTTGATCTACTTTTTCAATTGTATAAAAAGTCCAATTTGTTTTATTTTTGGTAGATTGATTTTCTATTAAGGCCAAATGTACATGTAAAAAGGCTAAATGTTTTGGGTTCATTTGGTTTTTCAAAAAGAACCCAATAGGTTATCTGACCTAAGATACCTTTTATCCTTAAAATTGTGTGTTTTGTATGAAATCAATAGTTTTTAATTATTTAGTTGTGATTTTTCCTAGTATAAAATTTGACAAAAATAATGTCAAAGCAATTACAATCTAATCTACACATAATGAAAGGGAACAAAGGGCAAATCAAGTGCAAGAAAGCACTTATTCCCTGGATCTTCCAAGTGGAATCGGTAGTCTAAAGACAAGGTTAGGAACAAAGTAGATGAAAGATGATTTGCATGGTTTAATCATGGATATACATGACAAAAAGGGTGCTCTAGGTGATTCTAGGTATATGCTAGATGTTTTTAATGCTACGCCAAGTATAATCACTTATCTTTAAGTGCAAGATGATGAACAAGGTTTTGAACTTGAAGAAAAATACTTGAAGCCCAAGATATAATTTCAAGTTATATGAGGAATCAAAGTAAATGCTTGATTTGCCTTTTGAGTTGTATAAAAAGTTCAAATTTGTTTTGTTTTTGGTAGATTGATTTTCACTTAATGCCAAATGTATACGTAAAAATGTTCAATGTTTTTCGTTCATTTGAGCTTGGAAAAAGAACCTAATAGGTGATGGACCTAAGATCCCTTTTATCTTAAAAAGTCTATGTTATATATGAAATCCATTGTTTTCATTTTTTTTAGTTATGAGTTTGCCTGGAATAAATTTGGACAAAAATAATGTCAAAGCAATTATGATCTAATCTACACATAATGATAGAGAATAAAGCTTTAATCAAATACAAGAAAGAAAGTATTCCCATGATCCTCCACTAGGAATCGGTAGTCCAAAGACAAGGTTAGGAACAAAGTGGATGAAAGAGAATTTGCAAGGCTTAATGATGGATATACATGATAAAAAGGGTGCTCTAGATGATTCTGGGACTATTTTAGACTTTTACAATGTGCCAAGGATAATCACATATCTTTAAGTGCAATATGATGAACAAAGCTTTGAACTTGATGAGCAATACTTGAAGCCCAAGATATAAGTCCAAGTTATATGAGCAATCCAAGTAATTTCTTGATTTGCTTTTTCAGTAGTATAAAATGTCCAATTTGCTTGGTTTTTGTTAGATTGATTTTTTGTTAAGGCCAAATGTACATGTAGAAAGGCTCAACATTTTTTGTTCAGTTGGGCACCCATAATTTTCTTTTGTTTAGTTGTGAGTTTGCCTAGAATAAATTTGGACAAAAATAATGTCAAAGTAATAATGATCTAATCTACACATAATGATAAAGAACAAAGCGCAAATCAAGTACAACAGAGCATGTATTACCATGATCTTCCATGAGGAATCAGTAGTCCAAAGATAAGGTTAGGAATAAAGTGTTTGAAAGAGGATTTACAAGACTTAATGATGGATATACATGACAAAAAGGGTGCTTTAGATGATTCTAGGACTATTTTAGACGTTTCCAATGCCACTCCAATGTTAATTACCTATCTTAAAGTGCACGATGATGAACAAGGCTTTGAACTTGATGAACAATACTTGAAGCCCAAGATATAATTCCATGTTATATGAGGAATCCAAGTAAATGCTTGATCTGCCTTTCGAGTTGTAAAAAATTCCAATTTGTCTTCTTCTTGGAAGTTTTATTTTCAGCTAATGCCAAATGTATATGTAAAAATGTTCAATGTTTTTCATTCATTTGGGCTTGTAAAAAGAATCCCAATAGGTGGCTTGACCTAACATCCCTTATATCTTAAAATGTGTGTGTTTTATATGAAATCAATAGTTTTCATTTGTTTAATTGTGAGTTTGCTTGGAATAAATTTAGAAAAAAATAATGTCAAAGCAATTATGATCTAATCTATAGATAATAATAGTGAAGAAAGCACTAATCAAGTACAACAAAGCAAGTATTCCCATCATCTTCCACTAGCAATCAATAGTCCAAAGACAAGGTCAAGAACAATGTGGATCAAAGAGAATTTACAAGGCTTAATCATAGATATACATGACAAAAAGTGTGATCTAGATTATTCTAGGACTATTTTAGATGTTTCCAATGCTGCGGGATGAATAATCGCTTATCTTTAAGTGCAAGATGATGAACAAGGCTTTAAACTTGAGGAACAATACTTGAAGCCCAAGATATCAATCTAAGTTATATAAGGAATCCAAGTAAATACTTGATCTACTTTTTGAGTTGTCTAAAAAGTCCAATTTGTTTTGTTTTTGGTAGATTGATTTTCTGTTAAGGGCAAATATACATGTAAAAAGGCTTAACATTTTTGGTTCATTTGGGTTTGTGAAAAGAACCCAGTAGGTGACCTAACCTACGATACCTTTTATCCATAAATGTGTGTGTTTTGTATGAAATCAATAGTTTTTGATCATTTAGTTGTGAGTTTGCTTGGTATAAAATTTTACAAAAATAATCTTATCTACACATAATGATAGAGAACAAAGCACAAATCAAGTACAACAAAGCACGTATTCCCATGATCTTCCACAACGAATCAGTCAGGAACAATGTGGATGAAAGTGGATTTACAAGGCTTAATCATGGATATACATGACAAAAAGGGTGCTCTAGATAATTCTAGATCTATTCTAGATGTTTCCAATGCTACACCAAAGATAATCACTTATCTTTAAGTGCAAGATGATGAACAAGGCTTTGAACTTAAAGAACAATACTTGAAGCCCAAGATATAATTCCAAGTTATATGAGGAAACCAAGTAAATGCTTTATCTACTTTTTGGGTTGCATAAAAACTCCAATTTGTTTTGGTTTTGGTAGATTGATTTTTAGTTAATGCCAAATGTACATGTAAAAGTACTTAAAGTTTTTCCTTCATTTGGGCTTGAAAAAAGAACACAATAGGTGACCTAACCTAAGATCCTTTTTATCTTAAAAAGTGTGTCTTTTATATGAAATCCATAGTTTTCATTTATTTAGTTTTGAGCTTGCTCGGAATAAATTTGGACAAAAATAATGTCAAAGCAATTATGATATAATCTACATATAATGATAAAGAATAAAGCACTAATCAAGTACAACAAAGCAAGTATTCCCATCATCTTCCACTAGGAATCGTTTGTCCAAAGATAAGGTCAAGAACAAAGTGGATAAAGGAGGATTCGCAAGGCTTAATGATGGATATACATGACAAAAAGGGAGCTCTAGATGATTCTAGGACTATTTTAGACGTTTACAATGCTATGCCAAGGATAATCACTAATCTTTAAGTGCAATATGATGAACAAGGCTTTGAACTTGATGAACAATACTTGAAGCCCAAGATATAAGTAGAAGTTATATGAGCAATCCAAGTAATTGCTTGATTTGCTTTTTCAGTAGTATAAAATGTCCAATTTGTTTTGTTTTTGTTAGATTGATTTTCTATTAAGGCAAAATGTACATGTAGAAAGGCTCAACCTTTTTTTGTTTATTTAGGTATCCATAATTTTCTCTTGTTTAGTTGTGAGTTTGCCTATAACAAATTTTGACAAAAATAATGTCAAAGCAATAATGATCTAATCAACACATAATGATAGAGAACAAAGCACAAATCAAGTACAACAAAGTACGTATTGCCATGATCATCCACGAGGAATTGGTAGTCCAAAGATAAGGTTAGGAATAAAGTGGTTGAAAGAAGATTAATAACACTTATTGATGGATATACATGACAAAAAGGGTGCTCTAGATGATTCTATGACTATTTTAGACGTTTCCAATGCTACTCCAGTGATAATCTTAAAGAGCATGATGATGAACAAGGCTTTGAACTTGAACAACAATCCTTGAAGCCCAAGATATAAGTCCATGTGATATGAGAAATCCAAGTAAATAATGCTTGATCTACTTTTTGAGTTGTCTAAAAAGTCCAATTTGTTTTGTTTTTGGCAGATTGATTTTCTGCTATGGCCAAATGTACATGTAAAAAGGCTCAACATTATGGGTTCATTTGGGTTTGAAAAAACAACCCAATAGGTGACCTAACCTAAGATTCCTTGCACTAGGAATCGGTAGTCCAAAGACAAGGTCAGGAACAATTCGGATCAAAGAGAATTTACAAAGCTTAATCATGGATATACATGACAAAAAGTGCATTCTAGATTATTCTAGGACTATTTTAGATGTTTCCAATGCTATGGCAAGGATAATCACTTATCCTTAAGTGCAAGATGATGAATAAGGCTTTGAACTTGAAGAACAATACTTCAAGCCCAAGATATTAATCTATGTTGTATGAGGAATCCAAGTAAATGCTTGATCTACTTTTTGAGTTGTCTAAAAAGTCCAATTTGTTTTGTTTTTGGTAGATTGATTTTCTGTTATGGCCAAATGTACATGTAAAAAGGTTCAACATTTTGTGTTCATTTAGGTTTAAAAAAACAACCCAATAGGTGACTTGACCTAACATACCTTTTATCCTTAAAAGTGTGTATTTTGTATGAAATCAATAGTTTTCAGTCATTTAGTAGTGAGTTTTCCTAGTATAAGATTTGACAAAAATAATGACAAAGCAATTATGATCTAATCTACACAAAATGATGGAGAACAAAGCACAAATCTAGTACAACAAAACACGTATTCCCATGATCTTCCACAAGGAATTGGTAGTCCAAAGACAAGGTTAGGAATAATATGGATGAAAGTGGATTTACATGGTGTAATCATAGATATGCATGACAAAAAGGGTGCTCTAAATGATTCTAGGACTATTCTAGATGTTTCCAATTCTATGACAAGGATAATCACTTATCTTTAAGTACAAGATGATGAACAAGTCTTTGAAATTAAGCAACAATACTTAAAGCCTAAGATATAAGTAATAGTTATATGAGGAATCCAAGTAAATGCTTAGTCTACTCTTTGAGTTGTATAAAAAGTCTAATTTGTGTTGTTTTTGGTAAATTGATTTTTAGTTAATGCCAACTGTACATGTAAAAATTTTCAACATTTTTCGTTCGTTTGTGCTTGCAAAAAGAACTCGATATGTGACCTGACCTAAGATCCCTTTTATCTTAAAAAGTGTATCCATAGTTTTCAGTTGTTTAGTTATGCGTTTGCAAGGTATAAAATTTGACAAAAATAATGTCAAAGCAATTATGATCTAATCTACACATAATGATAGAGAACAAAGCATAAATCAAGTTCAACAAAGCACATATTCCCATGTTCTTCAATGAGGAATCGGTAGTTTAAAGACAACGCCAGGAACAAAGTGGATGAAAGAGGATTTACAAGACTCAATCATGGATATTCTAGATGTTTCCAATGCTATGCCCTTTGGCCTCACCAACACCCTTGCTACCTTCTGCACGCTAATGAACAAGGTACTTTATCCTTTCTTTGATAAATTCGTGGTAGTTTAATTAGATGACATAGTGATCTACAGCAACACCCTTGAGGAGCACAAAGATCAAGGATATTCACTTACTTTTAAGTGCAAGACTATGAACAAGGCTTTGAACTCGAAGAACAATACTTGAAGCCCAAGGTATATGTCAAAGTTATATGAGCAATCCAAGTAAATGCTTTATCTACTTTTCAAGTTTATAAAAAGTCCAATTTGTTTTTTTTTTTTGTAGATTGAGTTTCAGTTAATTTTAAGTGTACATGTAAAAATGCTCAATGTTTTTCGTTCATTTTGGCTTGCAAAAAGAACACAATAGGTGACCTAACCTAAGATCCCTTTTATCTTAAAAAGTGTGTTTTTTGTATGAAATTCATAGTTTTCATTTGTTCAGTTGTGAATTTGCCTAGAATAAATTCAGACAAAAATAATGTCAAAGCAATTATGATCTAATCTAAACATAATGATAGAAAATAAAGTGCTAAACATGCACAACAAAGCATGTATTCCCATGATCTACCACTAAGAATTGGCAATTCAATGACAATGTTAAGAAAAAAGTGGATGAAAGAGGTTTTACAACGCTTAATCATGGATATACATTACAAAAAGGAAGTTCTAGAAGATTCTACAACTATTCTAGATGTCTTAAATGCTAGGCCAAGGATAATCACTTATCTTTAAGTGCAAGATGTTGAACAAGGCTTTGAACTTGAAGAACAATGCTTAAAGCCCAATATATAAGTCCAAGATATATGAGCAATCCAAGTAAATGGTTGATCTGCTTTTCAAGTTTCATAAAATGTCCAATTTGATTTGTTTTTGGTAGATTGATTTTCTGTTAAGGCCAAATGTACATGTAAAATGGCTCAACATTTTGTGTTCATTTGGGTTTGCAAAAAGAACCCAATAGGTGACATGAACTAACATACCTTTTATCCTTAAAATTGTGTGTTATTTATGAAATCAATAGATTTTAGTTATTTAGTTATGAGTTTGCCTAGTATAAAATTTGACAAAAATAATGTCAAAGCAATTATGATCTAATCTATAGATAATGATAGAGAACAAAGTGCAAATTAAGTGCAACAAAGCACATATTGCCATGATTTTTCACGAGGAATAGTTAGTCCAAAGGCAAGGTTAGGAATAAAGTGGACGAAAGAGGTTTTACAAGGCTTAATCATGGATATACGTGACAAAAAGGGTGCTATAGATAATTCTAGGACTAATCTAGATGTTGCCAATGCTACGCCAAGGATAATCACTTATCTTTAAGTGGATGATGATGAACAATGCATTGACCTTAAAGAACAATACTTGAAGCCGAAGATATAAGTCCAAGTTATATGAGGAATCCAAGTAAATGCTTTATCTACTTTTTGAGGTGTATAAAAATGTCCAATTTGTTTTGTTTTTGATAGATTGATTTTCAATTAATGCCAACTGTACATGTAAAAATTTTCAACAATTTTCATTTATTTGGGGTTGCAAAAAGAACTTGATAGGTGACTTGACCTAAGATCCCTTTTATCTTAAAAAGTGTGTGTTTTTGTATGAAATCCATAGATTTCTTTTGTTTAGTTGTGAGTTTGTCGAGAAAAAATTTGGACAAAAATAATGTTAAAGCAATTATGATCTAATATACATATAATGATAGAGAATAAAGCGCAAATCTAGTACAACAATGCAAGTATTCTCAAGAACTTCCACATGGAATCGGTAGTCCAGAGACAAGGTTAGGAACAAAATGGATGACAGTTGATTTAGAAGGCTTAATCATGGATATATATGACAAAAAGGGTGCTCTAGATGATTCTTGGACTATTTTAGATGTTTCCAATGCTACTCCAAGGATAATCACTTATCTTTAAGTGCAAGATAATGAACAAGGCTTTGAAGTTGAGCAATAATACTTGAAGCCTAAGATATAAGTCTGAGTTATATGAGGATACTTGATTTGCTTTTTGAGTTGTATAAAAAGTCCAATGTGCTTTGTTTTTGGTAGATTGATTTTCAGTTAATACCAAATATACATTTTTCGTTCATTTGGTCTTGCAAAAAGAATCTGATAGTTGACCTAGCCTAAGATCCCTTTTACTTAAAAAGTGTGTGTTTTGGATGAAATTAATAGTTTTCTATCATTTAGTTGTGAGGTTACCTGTTATAAAATTTTACAAAAATAATGTCAAAGCAATTATGATCTAATCTACACATAATGATAGAGAACAAAGTGTAAATCAAGTTCAACAATGCATGTATTCCCATGTTCTTTGATGAGGAATCGATAGTTTAATGATAAGGCCAGGAAAAAAGTGGATGAAAGAGGATTTACAAGACTTAATCATGAATATACATTACAAAAAGGGTGCTTTAGATGATTCTTGGACTATTCTAGATGTTTCCAATGCTATGACAAGGATAATCACTTATTTTTAAGTGTAAGATGATGACCAAGGCTTTGAACTTGAAGAAATATACTTGAAGCCTAAGATATATGTCGAAGTTATATGAGTAATCCAAGTAAATGCTTTATCTGCTTTTTGAGTTTTATAAAAATTCCAATTTTTTTTTTTTCGTAGATTGATTTTCAGTTAATTCTAAGTGTACTTGTTGAAGTTCCCAACTTCACCCTAAAATCTACTAGTCTGTGATAATTATAGGGGGGTGAATCAGTATCACACCCTTGAAAAAAAAATCTAATAATTTAAGCCAAAAATGAACTCTTTTTCATATTCAACTAAGGTACATCTATTGTCATCTATTGATCACAATAGTCCTTAAAGTTACCTTTCAAATACCTTGCCTATTAGCTGAATCGGTTGTTCTTGACTAGGTCTTCTTTTAGGTTATGGGTTTGATGCTTCTTTAGCTATGTTCATAACTTAATTCAAAACATAGAATGTAAATTCAAAGCAAGGACACAAAAGATTTACGTAGTTTTGTTAATGTGATGTACTCCACGATGGTAGGAATTCTTCCTCTATTGAGACAATCACTATACTTGAGAACGTTAGTGTGGTATCCCTTATGATTACAATGGATGCCTTAATCTTCTACTCCTTTCACTATTACAAATACAAAGCAATCACTATACAAAGAGTGTCACTGACTGTGTCTACCCTTCTTCTAGCTTGTGTTACCTCTATTTGATTTGAATAGGCTGCTTTACTAATGCTTGGAAGATCACCAAAACTCTCTCTCACCTCTCTTGAAGAAATTTGGAAATTTGTTGAGTTCTCTCAAATGCTACACTGAATTTCTTCTCTAGGCTGTCTCACCCAACTCCTAGTCTCATCATCCCGTCTCATGGCCTGCACTCGCGCTTCATGTCTATTGTTTCACATCTCTCGGCCTGCACCATGCTGCTTGTTTGCCGTTTCACATCTCTTACTGTAGCTACAGCGAATTTCCTTTCTTGCCCTCCATGTGGCTTCATATTACTATTCCATTCAAATTTCAGCATTATCCTCCTTCTTAGTTTATTTTTCTCAAGCAATACTATGTCACACTAAGACTTAAGCAATGCTAAACTCCCTCTACAAGTTCACTCCAAGGAGATCACTTTATGAGGTTATTTAACATGCTAGTCTTATCTTGTTATTTAACATGCTTTTCTTGTGAGTTTTGCCAACAATCTCCTCCTTTGTAATTGTTGGCAAAACTCACAAGAAAAGCCATTAAGTAGTAGTCCTTCATAATCTTCTTAGAGTAATAATCCAGAAGTAGATGGATTACAACTCCCCCTAAATATGCACTCCTCTTTCCTTAACAGCTCCCCCTGCATTGTTACATCTCTCCCCCTTTGCCAACAAATTATAAATTTGAAAAGCCTGTATAGTAGAGATGGAGGATTCACCTAAACTTCAGGCTTAAGGATGCATTTGCATAGACAGACTAATTCTGTGCTTTTCAAACAACTCTGTGGATAAAGGTTTAGTTAGAATATCTGAGATTTGATCTTTAGTGCCGACATATTCTAACTGAATCATTGCCTCTTTCACTTGATCCTTGATAAAGTGATATCAGATGTCAATATGCTTGCTCCTTGAATGTTGAACTAGATTCTTACTGAGATCAATTGCACTTTGATTATCACAAAGTATACTCATTGGTAACTTCACTTCAACACCCAAATCTACCAATTGTCTTTGCATCCATATCACTTGAGTACATGCTACATAAGCAGCCATATACTCAGCCTCAGCTGTGCTCAAAGCAACACTGTTTTGCTTTCTATTTATCTATGCAACACACTTTGAACCCAAGTAGAACCTGTAGACACTGGTTGATTTTTTGTCATTTATACTTCCTACCCAATCTGTATTTGTGTATGCTTATAGTTTTACAGAATCCATGGCAGGATACCATAAACCCATTGCCAGTGTCTGTTTGAGGTATCTTATGATTTTTTTCACTGCCAACACATAAGATTCTTTAGGATCAACTTGGAATCTGCTAGCAATGCACACAACTTGCATGAGATCAGGCCTTGATGCTGTAAGGCACAAAAGGCTCCCTATCATCTTCCTGTATTCTATGGGTCTTGCACTCTTTCCTTCCTAATCTTTTGTTAACTTGCAGCCTACTGTCATAGGGTTATTGACAGGTTTGCTATCCTCCATGCCAAATTTTTTCAGCATCTCCTTGGCATATTTTGTCTGAGAAATAAAAATACCTTTTTCATACTATTTTACCTGTAATCCAAGAAAGTAAGTCATTTCTCCAATCAATGACATCTAAAATTCCTCACTCATCTTCTGTGCAAATTCTTGGCGTAGCTCAGAGTGATCCTCTCCAAAGATGATGTCATCTACATATACTATGGTTATCAACAGGCCTTTCTCTAAGTGGAACATACATAGGTTATTATCAACTATTCCTTTTCTAAAGTTCAACCTTCTCAAATACAAATCCAACCTATTGTACCATGTTCTTGAGGTTTGTTTAAGGCCATACAAGGATTTCTTCAGCTTGCACACGTGTGTCTCATCCTCACTGATTTGTACTCCATCGGGTTGTTCAATATACACTTCTTCTTTTAGGAGGTCATTCAAAAAGGCTGATTTCACATCCATCTGATAAACTTTATACCTTTTATGTGCTACCAAAGCTAAGAACATTCTGATAGTTTATAACCTTGCTATTGGTGCAAAAGTTTCATCAACATCTACTTCTTCTATCTGAGTGTAGCCTTTGCAAACTAGCCTAGCCTTGTTCCTCACCACCTTGCCATCTTCATTGTGTTTATTTCTAAACACCCATTTTGTTCCTATGACATTCTTGTTAGTGGGTCTTAGAACTATCTCCCATGTTTCATTCTTCTCGATTTGATCTAGCTCCTCAAGTTTGTCTTGTGTAGCCTCTTTAATTGATTTAAGTTCAACTTGTGAGAGTAAAGCAATAGCTCCCACAATTCTTCTTCTTGTTGTAACTCCTATTGATGGGTCACCTATGATCTGATTTCCTTGATAAGCACTGGTCCATGTTTTCTTTGTCTTTCTCTTTTGCACAGTCTTAGTTGCAAGAGAATCTCTTTCTTCATCTTCAGACTCACTCTTCTTTGAGTCTGAACTTACTTCTTTTCCCTCTTCTTCATGTTGGTCTGATTCTTCAACTATCTTGAAATCATCTTCTTCATTGTCCTCAGCTTATCCATTATGCATTATTTTCTAGTTTTCATCTATTCTCACATCACTGGAAGTGACTACTTTTCCTAGTTTATGAAAAAAAACTCTATAATATTTTGTCTTTGTAGAGTATCCTACAAAGATGCCTTCATCTAACCTAGCATGGAATTTTCCCAAGTTTTGCTCCTTGTTCTTCACAAAACATGGGTTGCCAAAGATTCTAAGATAGTTGGATGTTGTCTTCTTCCCACTCCATAGCTTATATGGAGTCTTATCAGTATTAGGCCTTGGTAAAACTCTGTTCAGTAGGTGCACGATTGTAAATGTTGCTTCTATCCAAAATCTTGTGTGAAGCTTGGATTCTAGTAGTAGAGTTATTGCCATTTCAACCACAACTCTATTTTTCCTTTTTACCACCCCATCCTATTGAGAAGTTCTTGCTGCTGCCATCTAATGGTGACTTCCATTGATAAGAACCATTAAGATGATGGGTGGTAGGCTTCAATGGATGCAAGAGGTCCATTGCACATTCTAAAAGGCCCAATAACACGAGCTAGAGCCAAAAAGATTAAAGAAGCACTAAATAGGCTAATTCAGGATATTCAGGCCAACCAAGCTTCAAATGGTGCAAATTCAAGTTTGACAAAGAGTCCAGACCTAATTAATATAATTAGAATACTTAAATAGGTCAGACTAAGTAATAGCATTCCCTCCTAAATAGGATTTTATTGTTTATCCTAAATAGGAGTTTATTATTTATGTTGGAATTTGTCCATACTTAGGAATTCCTCCAAAATGATGATTTCTCCTAAGTAGGAATTTATGCCTCTTGAGGATTGCCATCTTAGCCTATAAATAGGCACCCCTTGTATGCTCTGGAGAAGCAAACAACTTTAAGTGAAATAGAAAGCAAGGGTTTTTTCTCTCGGTTCTTTTAAGGACTAAAGAACTTATCGAAAGGTACTTCTTCTTATGGCGTTCTAATCGACTTATCACTCCCAATTCCTTTCTTTTCTGGAGTGTGGCATCCATATCCTTCTTAAATACCCTAAGTTCGTGTTCCTTCCAAGGGTGGGTCTAGGGTTTGTGATATTAAACTCTGGTTTAGCTTTCCTAGTTGTTCTCTAATTCCTTGTGTGCGTTGGGTCCTTAAGCCATGTATTTTTAGGGTTTTCTGCATTAGTTGGTGTCAAAGCCCTGGTTCTAAATCAGGTTTAATTTTCTATCTTTTGATTTATTTATTGTTGTTTAGTTTGTCTATTATGTGTATTATCATTCAAATGCACAAATCTATTTATTTGCAATGCTTCTCTCTTTGCTTGTTTGTTTAAGCTCATAAATGTGCTAATTTCAATTCCAATTGCTATGTCTAAGTATTCTACTATTGTTTTGTGTTGAGAAAAAAATGAAAAAAAATGAAAAAAAAAAGAAAAAGGAAGGAAGAAGAACAAAAGAAAGAAAACATCAAATTCAAAGTTATTGATAAGGTTAACAGTTTGTTCATATTGGCCACAATAATGATAAATCTTTCTTGTTCAACTCCAATTCTACCATTTGTTTTCCTATTTTTGTTACCCAAGTTGTTCCTCTAGGTTATATTACCCCTATCCTAATTTTTTGAGTTTAGTTCATTAAATCTGTTTGTGTTGACATCCTTTTTCATTTGATACTTTATTCTCCAATTTGTTCAATTCTACTCCATTTAGCTTATTCTATTCAAAATCAATACCCTTTATTTATGTTGTTTAGTTCTTTATAGAGCTGAAAGGGGAAATTTGAGTGGTAAAAGGTAAGACTGAAAGTTCATATAAAGAAAAAGCCATAAAAAGTGTAAACACGAGGGAGTGTGACACAATCTTTTGAGTGACACACTTGAGGGAGTGTTCTGTGAGGTATCTATTTGTTTTGTGCAAAAGTAAGACTATGACGTAAGTTGGGAAAAGTGATCACTTCCAGTGATGTGATAATAGATGAGAATTGGAAACAATGTAGAATGGAGAAGCTGAGGACAAAGAAGAAGATGACTTCAATGTGGATGAGGAATCAGATCAACCTGAAGAAAAGGAACAAGAAGTAAGTTTAGACTCGGAGAAGAATGAGTCTAAAGATAAAGAAAGAGATCCTATTGCAACTAAGACGAGGTAAGGTAGAAGGACAATGAAAACATGGATCAATGCTCATCAAGAAGATGAAATCATCGATGACCCATTAGCAGGAGTTACATCAAGAAGAAGAATTGTGGGAGCTACTGCTTTACCCTCACAAGTTGAACCTAAATCTGTTGAAGAGGCTATTCAAGATAAAGCCTGGGTCAAACCTATCAATGAAGAGCTGGATCAAATTGAGAAGAATGATACATGGGAGCTAGTTCCAAGACCTACTGACAAAAATGTCATAGGAATGAAATAGGTGTTTAGGAATCAACACAATGAAGATGGCAAGGTGGTGAGGAACAAGGCCAGGCTGGTTTGTAAAGGCTATACGCAGATAGAAGGTGTAGATGTTGATGAAACTTTTGCACCAGTAGCAAGGTTAGAAACTATCATAATGTTCCTAGCTTTGGCAGCACACAAGAGGTATAAAGTCAATTAGATGGATGTGAAATCTGCCTTCCTGAATGGGCTCTTGAAAGAAGAGGTGTATATTGAACAACCCGATGGAGTACAAATAGGTAAGAATGAGAATCACGTGTGCAACTTGAAGAAAGCCTTGTATGGTCTTAAGCAAGCCCCAAGAGCATGGTACAGCAGGCTGGATGTGTACTTGAGAAGGTTGAACTTCAGAAAAAGAACAGTTGATAATAACCTATATGTGTTCAACTCAGAGAATGACCAGCTGAAAACCATAGTATATGTGGAAGACATCATCTTTGGAGGGGATCACTCTGAGCTATGTCAAGATTTTGCACAGAAGATGAGTGAAGAATTTGAGATGTCATTGATTGGAGAAATGACGTACTTTCTTGGATTACAGATAAAGCAGTGTGAAAAAGGTATCTTTATTTCTCAGATGAAATATGCCAAAGAGATGCTAAAAAAGTTTGACATGGAGGATAGCAGACCTGTTAGTATCCCCATGACAGTGGGTTGCAAGTTAACAAAAGATCAGGAGGGAAGGAGTACTAGCCCTACAGAACACAAGAAGATGACAGGGAGCCTTCTATACCTTACAGCATCAAGACCTGATCTTATGCAAGCTGTATGCATTACCAGCAGGTTCCAAGCTGATCCTAAGGAATCTCATGTGTTGGCAGTGAAATGAATCCTAAGGTACCTCAAAGGAACACTAGAAATGGGTTTGTAGTATCCAGCCATGGATTCTGTTAAACTACAAGCATACACTGATGTAGACTGAGCAGGAAGTATAGATGACAGAAAATCAACCAGTGGCTGTAGCTTCTACTTGGGTTCAAAGTGTGTTGCATGGTTAAGTAGAAAGCAGAACAGTGTTACTTTGAGCACAGTTGAGGTGGAGTATATGGCTGCTTGTGCAACATGTACACAGGTGATATGAATGCTAAGATAATTGGCAGACTTAGGTGTTGATGTGAAGTTACCAGTAAGTGTACTTTGTGATAATCAAAGTGCTATTGATCTCAACAAGAATCCAATTCAACATTTGAGGAGCAAGCATATTGACATCCAGTATCACTTCATCAAAGATCAAGTGGAATAGGGTACAATTCAATTGGAGTATATTGGCACTAAAGATCAAATTTAGATATTCTAACTAAACCTCTATCGACAGAGTTGTTTGAAAAGCACAGATTGAGTCTATCTGTGCAGATGCCTCATCAAGCTTGAAGTTCAGGTGAATCCTCCATCTCTACTTTTCAAGTTTTTCATATTTGTAATTGGTTGGCAAAGGGGGAGAGAAGCAACAGTGTAGGGGGAGCTATTAATAAAGGGGGAGTGTTGAAGTTGCAATTGCTGTATAATGGCATTTGTTATAAGTATTGCCAACAATTACGAAGGGGGAGATTGTTGTTCCCACAGCCTTGTATGAGTTGTAATTGTTGTCAACTAGCTTTACATGTGCAAGTAAATTGAAGCCACGTGGAAGGGCAAAAAGGTAAAACCACATAGAAGGGCAACAAAGTAAATTTACTGCGTAAGCCCTATTAGAGTTTCATGGAGTAGAGTATATAATGGTCTTGAAAGATAAGGAATAGGGCATTGGCAATATTGAGCATTCAACAAAACCTAGACAACTGACCAACAAAAGAGAACACCAAACCCTACACGGAAGAACACCAACGGATCGAGTGAACAGTGTAGCCGTCGTGAACAGTTGTTGTTGCCGGAAGAGGAAGAGAAACTTGAGAGCCGATGAACAGTACACGGCAAAACGAAGAGAAGCACGACCAAAATCAGATTTGTGGGCTGAACAAAGAACAAAGGTGGACAGCCGAAGCAATTGAGCAGCCGTCGACAAGAAGGAGAGAGAAAACATAGCCATCGACGGTTAAAAAATCGAGCAAACGAGCAGATGAAGAGAGAGAAAATGCAGCCGACGGACGAAGAGAGAGAAAACCCACATTGGGAAGGAGAGAAACTCGTGAGGAATGACACACCACTGATCTGTGAGGAGACAACACGGTGGAGAGAGAAACTGACGGTCGAAAAACTAGAGAAACGGGTCAATGGGAGAGAAAATCGGGTATGGCTATATGGGGCTAGACGGCAAGATGAAGAAAAGCAGACCACCGATAGAAAAGGAAGGAAATCCGGCCAAGTGGGTGAATGGAAAAGAGAAATCCGGTGAAGAGAGAGAAATCTAGCTAGACAGTGAGAGAGAAACAGACAGACGAGTCATGAGACAGTAAGATTGTGAGACAAGGAGATAGGTGAGACCATAAGACGGTAAAAGAAGTAATTGTGTAAAACAACATAGAAAAGAAATTTGGCGAAGCACGTAAAGAACTCAACGTATTTTCAGATTTCTTCAAAAGAGGTTAGTGAGCATTGCGGTGAACTTCTAAGCGGTAGTGCAGCAGCCTTTCAATTCAACAGAGGCAAGATAAGCTAGAAGAAGGGTGGACACAGTAAGTGACACTCTTTGTATTATATTTGCTTAGTAATTGCAATAGTTAAAGGAGCAGAGAATTAAAGACATCCATTGTAACCTATGTTTACAAGTATAGTGGATAGTCTTGGTAGAGGGAGAGTCCCTACCACAGTGGATGTACGTCACGTTGATGGAACCATGTAAATCTCGTGTGTCCTTAATTTACTTTATGTTCTGTGTTTTGAATTGAGTTGTGAATATAGGTAAAGTATCAGCCAACCCATAACCTAACGAAGACCTAAACAAGAACATCCGTATTGTCTATTAGGCAAGGTGTTTGAAAGGTGACTTTGGGGACTATTGTGATTACTAGGTAGCAATAGATCTGCCTTAGTCGAATCTAAGAAAGAGTTCGCTTTTAAGAAGAGGTTGAAGTTGTTCACTTACCTGCGAATTGCAAATTATGGTGATACTGATTCACACCCCCTCTCAGTATCGCAATCTAGTAGATCCTAGGGAGAAGTCGGGAACTTCAGACTCCATATGAGCTATGGAGTGGGAAGAAGACAATAGCCAAGTATCTCAGAATCTTTGGCAACCCATGTTTTGTGAAGAACAAGGAGCAAAGCTTGGAAAAATTCCATGCTAGGTTCGATGAAGGCATTTTTGTGGGATACTCAACAAAGACAAAAGGTTATAGAGTTTTCCTGCATAAATTAGGAAAAGTGATCACTTCTAGTGATGTGAGAATAGATAAAAACTGGAAAATAATGCAAAATGGAGAAGCTGAGGGCAGTGAAGAAGATGACTTCAAGATAGATAAAGAATCAGACAAGCACGAAGAAAAGGGGAAAGAAGTAAGTTCAGACTCAGAGAAGAGTGGGTCTAAAGATGAAGAAAGAGATCCTCTTGCAACTAAGATTGTGCAAGAGAGAAAGACAAAGAAAACTTAGACCAATACTCATCAAGGAAATTAGATCATAAGTGACCCATCAACAGGAGTTACAATAAGAAGAAGAATTATGGGAGCCATTGCTTTACTTTCACAAGTTGAACCTAAATCTATTGAAGAGGCTACACAAGAAAAAGCCTGGGTCAAAGCTATAAATGAGGAGCTAGATTAAATCGAGAAGAATGATACATGGGAGCTAGTTCCAAGACCCACTAACAAGAATGTCATAGGAACAAAATGGGTGTTTAGAAATAAACACAATAAAGATGGCTTGGTGGTGAGGAACAAGGCTAGGCTGGTTTGCAAAGGCTACACTCAAATAGAAAGAGTAGACGTTGATGAAACTTTTGCACTAGTAGCAAGGTTGGAAACTATTAGAATGTTCTTAGCTTTGGCAGCATATAAGAGGTATAACGTTTATCAGATGGATGTGAAATCAGCCTTTCTGAATGGGCTCCTAAAAAAAGAAGTGTATATTGAACAACCTGATGGAGTATAAATCAGTAAGGATGAGACACATGTGTGCAGGCTGAAGAAAGCCTTGTATGGCCTTAAACAAGCCCCAAGAGCATGGTACAGTAGGTTGGATGCGTATTTGAGAAGGTTGAACTTCAAAAGAGGAACAACTGATAATAACCTATATGAGGATAGTAGACCTGTCAATACCCCTATGTCAATAGGCTACAAGTTAACAAAAGATTAGGAAGGAAGGAGTATAAGCCCTACAGAATATAGGAAGATGATAGGGAGCCTTTTATACCTTACAGCATCAAGGCCTAATGTCATGCAAGCTATGTGCATTGCCAACAGATTCCAAGTTGATCCTAAGGAAACTCATGTGTTGGTAGTAATAAGAATCCTAAGTATCTCAAAGGGACACTGGAATGGGTTGGTGATATCCTGCCATGGATTCTATAAAACTACAAGCACACACTGATGCATACTGGGTAGGAAGTACAAATGATAGAAAATCAACCAGTGGCTACAACTTCTACTTGGGTTCAAAGTGTGTTGCATGGTTAAGTAGAAAGCAAAACAATGTTGCTTTGAGCACAGCTGAGGTGATATGGATGCAAAGACAATTGGTAGATTTGGGTGTTAAAGTGAAGTTACCAGTGAGTGTATTTTGTGATAATCAAAGTGCAATTAATCTCAACAAGAATTCAGTTCAACATTCAAGGAGCAAGCATATTGACATTTGGTATCGCTTTATCAAGGATCAAGTGGAAGAGGGCATAATTCAGTTAGAGTATGTTGGCATTAAAGATCAAATGTCAAATATTCTAACTAAACCTCTATCCACAGAGCTATTTAAAAAGCACAAAATGAGTCTGTCTATGCAAATGCCTCCTCAAGCCTGAAGTTCAAGTGAAATCCTCCATCTTTATTGGTTTTTCAAATTTGTAATTGGTTGGCAAAGGGGAAGAAAAGCAGCAGTGCAGGGGGAGTTGTAATCCATCTTCTTGTAGATTATTACTCTAAGAATATTATGAAGGACTGCTACATAATGCCCTTTGTTGTAAATGTTACCAACAATTACAAAGATGGAGATTATTGTTCCCACAGCCTTATACGGGTTGTAATTGTTGTCAACCAAATTTAAGTGTCAAACCAAAAGTGGCTCATATCTCAGGAATTACAGGATAAGGCTAGCATGTCAAATAACTTCGTAAAGTGATCTCCTTGGAGTAAACTTATAGAGGAAGTTTAACATTGCTTAAGCCTTAATGTGACAGTGTGACAGGGTTGTATATGGATAATAAATTCATAAGATGTTAAATTTGCAAGTTTGTAAGCCTATCTTAAGACTAAGTCCAGGAGTGATTCCAGAGGAGTGGAATAATTCATGGTTTACGGATAGATAGGGAGTCTAAAAGAAAGGAAGGTTACGGAATTTGAACTTAGCATTTCTGGAAGATGGGCAATTACGGGGACAATTTCTTTTGTACATTTTTAACTATTCATGGGCAATCCTGGCTATTTATTTAAGCATTTAAAGGATGAGATTTCAGTAGAAAGAAAAGAGCAAGAAAAATAAATTAAGGAGGATAATGCTGAATTATGAATGGAATAGTAATATGAAGCCATATGGAGGGGCAAGAAAGGAAATTCGCCATAGCTATAGTAAGCCTTACTAGGGTTTCCATAGAGGGCAATATATAAACCAAGATTTATCTCTTTTAAAAGAGGTGTGTGAGGCAACCTAAAAACAAATTCGGTGAAGCATTTGAGAGAACTCAACAAATTTTTAGATTTCTTCAAGAGAAGTTTAAGAGTGTTTTTGTGATCTTTTAAGTGGTAGTGAAGCAGCCTATTCAAATCAAATAGAGGCAAGACAAGCTAGAAGAAGGGTAGACACAGTAAGTGACACTCTTTGTATTATGATTGCTTTGTATTTGTAATAGTGAAAGGAGTAGAAGATTAAGACATCCATTGTAATCATAGGGGATACCATACTGGTATTCTTATGTATAGTGGATTGTCTTGGTAGAGGAAGAATCTCTACCACCGCGGAGTATGTCTCATGGGCAGAACCATGTAAATTGCTTGTTTCCTTGCTTTGAATTTACATTCTGTGTTTTGAATTGAGTTGTGAACAAAGCTAAAGAATCATCAAACCTATAACCTAAAAAAAGACCTAATCAAGAACAACTAATCTGTTTAATAGGCAAGGTGTTTGAAAGGTAACTTTGTTGACTATTGTGATTAGTAGGAAACAATAGATCTACCTTAATTGAATGTAAGAAAGAGTTCATTTTTGAGAAAAGTTTGAAGTTGTTCACCTACCAATTAAAAAGGGGGTAATACTGATTCACCCCCCACTTAGTATTAAACTAGTAGATCCTAGGGTGAAGTTGGGAACTTCAGATACATAGGAAAAAATGTTTGCTCTAGAAGAATCTAGGACTATACTAGATGTTTCCAATGCTACACCAAGGAAAATATGTTATCTCCAAGTTCTTGATGATGAACAAGGCTTAGAACTTAAAGAACAATACTTGAAGCCCAAGATATAAGTCCAAATTGTATGATGAATCCAAGGAAACATTGTATCTGCTTTTTGAGTTGCACAAAAAGTCCAATTTGTTTGTGTTGGGTAGAGTGATTTTTAGATAATGCCAAATGTACATGTAAAAAAGCTGAATCTTTTGGGTTCATTTGTGCTTGTACTAAGAACCCAAAATTTTAACCTAACCTAAGATCCCTTTTATCTTAAAAAGTGTGTGTTTTGTATCAAAATCCATTGTTTTCATTAGTTTTACTAGGTGTTTGCCTAGAATAAATTTAGACAAAAATAATGTCAAAGCAATTATGATCTGACCTACACTAATGATGGATAACAAACCACTAATCAATTACAACAAAGGAAGTACTCTTAAGATCTTTTACAAGGAATTAGTGGTCCAATGACAAAGTTAAGAACAAAGTGGATGAAGAAGATTTTCAATGCATAATCATGGATACACATGACAAAATGTCTGCTTTAGAAGATTCTAAGATTATTCTAGATGATTCCAATGCTACACAAATGAAAATATCATATCTTTAAGGGTATGATGATGAATAAGGCTTTGAACTTGAAGAACAATACTTGAAGCACAAGATATAAGTCCAAATTGTATTACCAATCAATGAAACACTTTATCTACTATCTGAGTTGTATAAAGAGTCAATTTTGTTTTGTTTTGGGAGATTCATTTCATTTTGTGCCAAATGTACATGTAACAAAGCAAAACCATTTTGGGTTCATTTAGGCTTGCAAAAAGAACCCAATAGTTAACTAGACCTAAGATCCCTTTTATCTTAGAAAGTGTCTTTTGTATGAAATTCATTGTTTTCATTGGTTTAATTGGGAGTTTACCTAGGATGAATTTAACAAAAAATAATGTCAACGCAATTATGATCTAACCTACACCTAAAGATGGATAACAAAGCAAGTATTTCTAAGATCTTTTACAATGAATTGGTGGTCCAAAGAATAGGTAAAGAACAAAGTGGATGAAAGTGCATTTACAAGCCGTAATCATGGATACACATGACAAAATGTATGCTCTAGAAGAATTTAGGACTATTTTAGATGTTTCCAATGCTACACTAACGAAAATATCTTATCTTTACGTGCATGATGATGAACAATGCTTGGAACTTGAAGAACAATACTTGAAGCCCAAGAGATAAGTCCAAATTGTTTAACGAATCCAAGGAAACACTTTATCTGCATTATGAGTTGCATAAAAAGTCTAATTTGTCTTGTTTTAGGAAGAGTGATTTTCAGTTAATGTCAAATGTACATGTAAAAAAGCTAAATCTTTTGGGTTCATTTGTGCTTGTAAAAAGATCCCAAATTTTTGACCTAACCTAACATCCCTTTTATCTTAAAAAGGTGTGTTTTGTATGAAGTCCATGGTTTTCATTAGTTTTGTTGGGTGTTTGCTTAGAATAAATTTACACAAAAATAATGTCAATGCAATTATGATCTGACCTACACCTAATGATGGATAACAAAGCACTAATCAATTACAACAAAGCGAGCACTCTTAAGATCTTTTACAAGAAATCAGTGGTCCAATGACAAGGTCAAGAACAAAGTGGATGAAAGAAGATTTGCAATGCATAATCATGGATACACATGACAAAATGTCTGCACTAGAAGATTCTAGGACTATTCTAGATGTTTCCAATGCTACACCAACGAAAATATCTTATCTTTAAATGCATGATGATGAACAAGGTTTTAGACTTGAAGAAGAATACTTGAAGTCAATGATATAAGTCAAAATTGTAGGACCAATCCAAGGAAACACTTTATCTGCTTTTTGAGTTGTATAAAGTGTCCAATTTGTGTTATTTTGTGTAAATTGATTTTAGTTAATGCCAAATGTACATGTAACAATGCTAAACCTTTTGGGTTCATTTGGTCTTGCAAAAAGAATCCAATAATTGACTTGGCCTAAGATCCCTTTCATCTTAAAAAGTGTGTTTTTTGTATGAAATCCATTGTTTCATTGGTTTTGTTTGGAGTTTGCTTGGAATATTTTTAGACAAAAATAATGTCAAAGCAATTATAATCTAACCTACACCTTATAATGGACAACAAAGCACTAATCAAGTACAACAGAGCAAGTATTCCCAAGATCTTTTACAAGGAATCGGTGGTCCAATGACATGGTCAAGAACGAATGGATACACATGAGAAAATGTGTGCTTTAGTATATTCTAGTACAATTCTAGATATTTCCAATACTATACTAATGAAAATATCTTATCTTTAAGTGGAAGATGATGACAAAGGCTTTGAACTTGACGAACAATTATTGAAGCCCACCATATAAGTCCAAATTGTATGACCAACACAAGGAAACACTTTATCTAATTTCTGAAGTGTACAAAAAATCCAATTTGTTTTGTTTTGGGTAGAGTTATTTTCATACATGTAAAAATGCTAAACATTTTCGGTTTATTGGGGCTTGCAAAAAAAACCTAATAGTTGACTTGTCCAAAGATCCCTTTTATCCAAAAAAGTATGTGCTTTGTATGAAATCCATTGTTTTCATTGGTTTTGTTGGGAGTTTGCCCGAAATAAATTTAGATGAAAATAATGTCAAAGCAATTATGATCTTACCAACACCTAATGATGGACAACAAAGCTCTAATCAAATACAACAAAGCAAGTATTCCCAAGATCTTTTACAAGGAATCGGTGGTCCAATGACAAGGTCAAGAACAATACGGAAGAAAGAGGATTTACTGGGCGTAATCATTAACACACATGAAAACTTTTTTGCTCTAAAAGAATCTAGGAATATTCTAGATATTTCCAAAGCTAGACCAACAAATTTATCTTATCTTTAAGTGCAAGATGATGAAGAAGGCTTTGAATGTGAAGAACAATACTTGAAGCCCAACATATATGTCCAAATTGTATGACCAATCCAAGGAGACACAATATCTGCAATTTGAGTTGTATAAAAAGGACCATGTGTTTTGTTTTGGGTAGATTGATTTTCAGCTAATGCAAAATATATATGTAAAAATACTGAAACTTTTGGGTTCATTTGGGCTAGCAAAAAGAACCCAATAGTTGACTTAACCTAAAATCCCTTTAACTTTAAAAGTGTGTATTTTGTATGAAATCCATTGTTTTCATTGGCTTTGTTAAGAGTTTGCTTGGAATAAATTTAGAAGAAAATAATGTCAACGCAATTATGACCTGACGTACACATAATGATGGACAACAATGCACTAAACAAGTACAACAAAGCAAGTATTCCTAAGATCTTTTACAATGAATCGGTGGTCTAATGACAAGGTGAAGTACAAAGTGGATGACAGAGGGTTTACAAGGCATAATCATGGATACACATGACAAAATGTGTGCTTTAGTAGATTCTAGTATTATTCTAGATATTTCCAATGTTATACTAACAAAAATATATTATCTTTAAGTGGAAGATGATCACCAAGGCTTTGAACTTGACGAACAATTATTGAAGCCCACGATATAAGTCCAAATTGTATGACCAACCCAAGAAAACTCTTTATCTAATTTCTAAGTTGTACAAAAAATCCAATTTAGTTTGTTTTAGGCAGAGTTATTTTCAGTTAATGCTGAATGTACATGTAAAAATGCTGAACCTTTTGGGTTCATTTGGGCTTGCAAAAAAGACCTAATAGTTTACCTGACCATAGATCCCTTTTATCCTAAAAAGTATGTGTTTTGTATGAAATCCATTGTTTTTATTGGTTTTGTTAGGAGTTTACCTGGAATAAATTTAGATGAAAATAATGTCAAAGCATTTATGATATTTCCTACACCTAATGATGGACAACAAAGAACTAACCAAGTACAACAAAGCAAGTATTCGCAAGATCTTTTACAATGAATCAGTGGTCCAATGACAAGGTCAACAACAAAGTGGAAGAAAGAGGATTTACAGGGCGTAATCATGGATACACATGACAACTTGTTTGCTCAAAAAGTTTCTAGGAATATTCTAGATGTTTCCAATGCTACACCAACAAATTTATCTTATCTTTATATGCAAGATGATGAACATGGCTTTGAACGTGAAGAACAATACTTGAAGCCCAACATATATGTCCAAATTATATGACTAATCTAAGGAGACACAATATTTGCAATCTGAATTGTATAAAAAGCACAATGTGTTTTGTTTTGGGTAGATTGATTTTTAGCTAAGGAAAAATATATATGTAAAAAAGATGAAACTTTTGGGTTCATTTGGGCTTGCCAAAAGAACCCAATAGTTGACTTAAAATAAAATCCCTTTAACTTAAAAAGTGTGTATCTTGTATGAAATCCATTGTTTTCATTGGCTTTGTTAGGAGTTTGCCTAGAATAAATTTAAGAAAAAATAATGTCAAAACAATTATGATCTGACGTACACATAATGATAGGCAACAAAGTACTAATCAAATAGAACAAAGCAAGTATTCCTAAGAACTTTGACAAATAATCGGTGGTCTAATCACAAGGTGAAGTACAAAGTGGATGACAGAGGATTTAGTAGATTCTAGTACTATTCTAGATGTTTCCAATGCTATCCTAATGAAAATATATTAACTTGAAGTGGAAGATGATGGCTAAGGCTTTGAACTTGATGAACAATTATTGAAACCCACGATATAAGTCCAAATTGTATGACCAACCCAAGGAAACGCTTTATCTAATTTCTAAGTTGTACAAAAAATCCAATTTAGTTTGTTTTAGGTAGAGTTATTTTCAGTTAATGCTGAATGTACATGGAAAAATGCTAAACCTTTTGGGTTCATTTGGGCTGGCAATAAAAACCTAATAGTTGACTTGACCAAAGATCACTTTTATCCTAAAAAGTATGTGTTTTGTATGAAATCCATTGTTTTTATCAGTTTTGTTGGGAGTTTGCCTGGAATAAATTTAGATGAAAATAATGTCAAAGCAATTATGATCTTTCCTACACGTAATGATGGACAACAAAGCACTAATCAAGTACAACAAAGCAAGTATTCCTAAGATCTTTTACAAGAAATCAGTGGTCCAATGACAAGGTTAAGAATAAAGTCGAAGAAAGAGGATTTATTTGATCTTTAAGTCCAAGATGATGAAGAAGGCTTTGAACGTGAAGAACAACACTTAAATCCAAATTTTATGACTAATCCAAGTAGACACAATATTTGCAATTTGAGTTATATAAAAAGTACAATGTGTTTTGTTTTGGGTAGATTGATTTTTAGCTAATGCAAAATATATATGTAAAAATGCTGAAACTTTTGGATTCATTTAGGCGTGCAAAAAGAACCCAATAGTTGACTTAACCTAAAATCTCTTTAACTCAAAAAGTGTGTATTTTCTACGAAATCCATTGTTTTTAATGGCTTTGTTGGAAGTTTGCCTAGAATAAATTTAGATGAAAATAATGTCAAAGCAATTATGATCTTACCTACACCTAATGATGGACAACAAAGCACTAATCAAGTACAACAAAGCAAGTATTCCTAAGATTGTTTACAAAGAATCGGTGGTCTAATGACAAGGTGAAGTACAAAGTGGATGACAGTAGATTTGCAGGGCATAATCATGGATAAACATGACAAAATGTGTGCTCTAGTAAATTCTAGTACAATTCTTATCTTTAAGTGGAAGATGTTGGCCAAGGCTTTGAACTTGACTATGAATACTTGAAACCCACGTTGTAAGTGCAAATTGTATGGCAAACCCAAGGAAACACTTTATCTACTTTCTACTTGTACAAAAAATCCAATTTGTTTTGTTTTGGGTAAAGTTATTTTCAGTTAATGCTAAATGTACATGTAAAAATGTTGAACCTTTTGGGTTCATTTGGGCTTGCAAACAAAACCTAATAGTTGACCTGACCAAAGATCTCTTTTATCTTAAAAAGTATGTGTTTTGTATGAAATCCATTGTTTTCATTGGTTTTGTTCAAAGTTTGCCTGGAATAAATTTAGATGAAAATAATGTCAAAGCAATTATGATCTTACCCACACCTAATGATGGACAACAAAGCAAGTATTCCAAAGATCTTTTACAAGGAATTGGTGGTCCAACGACAAAGAACAAAGTGGAAGAAAGAGGATTTACTAGGCGTAAACATGGATACACATGACAACTTGTTTGCTCTAAAAGATTCTAGGACTATTCTAGATGTTTCAAATGCTACACCAACAAATTTATCTTATTTTTAATTGCAAGATGATGAACAAGGATTTGAACGTGAAGAACAGTACTTAAAGCCCAATATATATGTCCAAGTTGTGTCACTAATCCAAGGAGACACAATATCTGCAATCTGAGTTGTATAAAAAGTACAATGTGTTTTGTTTTGTGTAGATTGATTTTCAGCTAATGCAAAATATATATCTAAGAATGCTGAAACTTTTGGGTTCATTTGGGCTTGCAAAAAGAACCCAATAGTTGACTTGACTTAAAATCCCTTTAACTCAAAAAGTGTGTATTTTTTATGAAATCCATTGTTTTCAATGGCTTTGTTGGGAGTTTGCCTAGAAAAAATTTAGAAAAAAATTAATGTCAAAGAAATTATGATCTGACGTACAAATAATGATGGATAACAAAGCACTAATCAAGTACAACAAAGCAAGTATTTCTAAGATCTTTTACAAAGAATTGGTGGTCTACTGACAAGCTGAAGTAGAAAGTGGATGACAGAAGATTTACAGGGCATAATCATGGATCCACATGACAAAATGTGTGCTCTAGTAGCTTCTAGTACTATTCTAGATGTTCCCAATGCTATACTAACGAAAATATCTTATCTTTAAGTGGAAGATGATGGCCAAGGCTTTGAACTTGACGAAGAATACTTGAAACCCATGATGTAAGTCCAAATTGTATGACCAACCCAAGGAAACACTTTATCTACTTTCTGACTTGTACAAAAAATCCAATTTGTTTTGTTTTGGGTAGAGTTATTTTTAGTTAATGCTGAATGTACATGTAAAAATGCTGAACCTTTTGGGTTCATTTGGGCTTGCAAAAAAATACCTAATAATTGAGCTGACCAAAGATCTCTTTTATCCTAAAAAGTATGTTTTTTGTATGAAATCCAATGTTTTCATTGGTTTTGTTGGGAGTTTACTTGGAATAAATTTAGATGAAAATAATGTCAAAGCAATTATGATCTTACCTACAGCTAATGATGGACAATAAAGCAATAATCAAGTACAATAAAGCAAGTATTCCTAAGATCTTTTACAAGGAATTGATGGTCCAATGACAAGGTCAAGAACAAAGTGGAAGAAAGAGGATTTACAGGCGCAATCACGATACACATGACAACTTGTTTGCTCTAAAAGATTTTAAAACTATTCTAGATGTTTCCAATATCTTATCTTTAAGTGCAAGATGATGAAGAAGGCTTTGAACGTGAAGAACAATACTTAAATCCAAATTGTATGACTAATCCAAGTAGACACAATATTTGCAATCTGAGTTTTATAAAATGTACAATGTGTTTTGTTTTGGGTAGATTGATTTTAAGCTAATGCAAAATATATATGTAAAAATGCCGAAACATTTGGGTTGATTTGGGCTTGCAAAAAGAACCCAATAGTTGACTTAACCTAAAATCCATTTAACTTAAAAAGTGTGTATTTTCTCAGAATCGACTAAGGTGGATCTATTGCTACCTACTAATCACAATAGTCCCCAAAGTCTCCTTTCAAACACCTTGCCTAATAGAAAATTCGGATGTTCTTGTTTAGGTCTTCGTTAGGTTATGGGTTGACTGATACTTTAGCTGCGTTCATAACTCAATTCAAATCACAGAACATAAAGCAAATTAAGGACACATGAGATTTACGTGGTTCTATCAATGTGATGTACATCCACAGTGGCAGGGATTTTCCCTGACTGAGACTTTCCACTATTCTTGAGAATTCTAATTACAATGGATGTCTTAATCCTCTACTCCTTTCACTATTGCAATTACTAAGCAAGGACAATACAAAGAGTGTCACTTACTCTGTCTATCCTTCTTCTAACTTGTCTTGCCTCTGTTGAATTGAAAGGCTGCTTCACTGCCACTTAGAAGCTCACTGCAACACTCTCTAACCTCTCTTGAAGAAATCTATAAATACGTTGAGTTCTTTTTGATGCTTCGCCAAATTTCTTCTTTACATTATTTCACACAACTCTTACTTTCACTGTCTCATGGTCTCACCAGTCTCCTTGTCTAATGGCTAACCTCACGTTTCTAGTTTGCCATTCCATATCTCACGGCCTACCTATCCATTTCTCTCTCTCTTGCTCTCCAGTTAAATTTCTCTCTCTTACCACTGGATTTCTCTCTCTTACCATCCAGCTGGATTTCTCTCACCGTCTAGCTGGATCTCTCTCTCACCATCTACCCCTCTTTGGCCATTCTAGATTTTCTCTCTTTTTTCCCTATTTGGCCAAGTTTTCTCTTGCCTACCTATTTTGCCGTCGGCTCACTTGGTTGGTCAAACAGGACTTTGCTATTTCACTTTTCTAGACTGTCATCTAGTCATTCAGCCCAACCGTCTCCTCTTTTTTTCTCTCTCTCTCGACAATTGTTCTTTGTTCAACCCGACCATCAACCGTCTCCCTTTCTCTCTCTCTCGATGGTTGATTTCTTTGTTGCCATTGATATCTCTTCGTTCAGCCCCCCAATTTTTCACTTGGATGTTCTTTTTTCTGTTCACCCACTTGGCCATTCGCCTCTTTGTCTCCTTCTCCTATTTGGCCAATTTTTTTTTTCTCTTCTTCTTCTAGCGAAGCCCACTGTTCACTTGACGGCTAAATCGTTTTCTCTCTCTTCTCGTTGAGAGCTTGTATACTATGTGCTCTCTTATGTTCCTTTATATACTCCTCCATAAAAACCTAATAGGGCAAATTTATTATCTTGACCTTCCATGTGGCTTTTATGTTCTTGCCCCTCTATGTGGCTTTTAGCTTCTTGCCCTTCCACATGGCTTTACTTTCTTGCACACTTAAACCTAGTTGACAACACTTACAATCTATACAAGGCTATGGGAAGAATAGGAAACATCCAAAATACTCCTAAAATCTTCTAAAGCATATATTTTGTCTTGTGTATCCATGATTACGCCTTGTAAATCCACTTCCATCTAACTTGTTGTTGACCTTTTCATTAGAGCACCAATTCCTTGTAGAAGATCTTGGAAATACTTGCCTTGTTGTACTTGTTTGGTGCTTTGTTATCCATCATTAGGTGTAGGTTAGATCATAATTCTTTGACATTATTTTTGTGTAAATTTATTCCAGGCAAACTCTTAGCAAAACCAATGAAAACAAAAGGATAATAAGTCAGGTCAATTATTGGGTTTCTTTTTGTAAGTCCAAATAAACCTAAAAGGTTAAGCATTTTTACATGTGCATTTGGCATTAACTAAAAATCACTCTACCCAAAAGAAAACAAATTTGACTTTTCATACAACTCAAAAGGCAGATAAATTGTTTCCTTGGATTGGTCATACAATTTGGACTTATATGTTAGGCTTCAAGTATTGTTGTTCAAGCTCTAAGCCTTGTTCGTCATGTTGCAGTTAAAGATAGGATATGAAAACAAAGGATTTCATATAGAATACACACTTTTTCATAATTGCTTTGACTTTATTTTTGTCTAAATTTATTCTAGGAAAACTCACAACAAAAGAAATCAAAACTATGGATTTCTTATGAAACACACTTTTTTAAGATAAAATACATCTTAGGCCAAGTCACATATTGGGTTTGTTTTGCAAGCCCTAATGAACCCAAAACGATGAGCATTTCTACATGTACATTTGGCATTAACTAAAAATCAATCTATCCAAAACAAAAAAAAAAAAAATTATACAATTCAAAAAGCAGATCAAGCCTTTACTTGGATTAGTCATACAATTTGGACTTATATCATAGGTTTCAAGTATTGTTCTTCAAGTTCAATGCCTTATTCATCATCTTGCATTTAAAGATAAGATATTTTCATTGGTGTAGCTTTGGAAACATCTGGAATAGTCTTAGAACCTTTTAGAGTAGACATTTTGTCCTGTGTATCCATGATTATGCCTTGTAAATCCTCTTTCATCCACGTTGTTCTTGACCTAGTCATTAGACCACCGATTCCTTATAAAAGATCTTAGGAATACATGCTTTGTAATACTTCATTAGTGCTTTGTTGTCCATCATTAGGTGTAGGTTATCCTAGGCAAATTGACAACAAAACCAATAAAAACAATGGATTTCATAAAAAAAACACACTATTTAAGATAAGGGGATATTAGGTTAAGTCAACTATTGGGTTCTTTTTGTAAGCCCAAATTAACCCAAAAGGTTCAGCATTTTTACATGTACATGTGGCATTAACTGAAAGTCAATCTACCCAAAACAAAAAAAAATTGGACTTTTTATCAGAAACCAGATAAAGCATTTCCTTGGATTGGTCATACAACTTGGATATATATCATGGGCTTCAAGTATTATTCTTTAAGTTCAAATCATTGTTCATAATCTTGCATTTAAAGATAAGATATTTTTGTTGGTGTAGTGTTGGAATCTTCTAGAATAGTCCTAGAATCTTCTAAAGCATACATTTTATATGTGTGTCCATGATTACGCCTTGTAAGACCACCGATTCCTTATAAAAGATCATATGAATACTTGTTTTGTTGTACATGATTAGTGCTTTGTTGTCCATCATTAGGTGTTGGTTAGATCATAATTACTTTGACATTATTTTCATCTAAATTTATCCCAAGCAAACTTACAACAAAACCTACGAAAACTATAGATTTCATACAAAACACACACTTTTTAAGATAAAGGGATCTTAGGTTAAGACAACTTTTGGGTTCTTTTCACAAGCCCAAATGAACCCAAAAGTTTTAGCATTTTCAATTGGCATAATTGAAAATCAATCTAAACAAAACAAAATAAATTGGACTTTTTATATAACATAGAAAGCAAATAAAGCATTTCCTTGGATTACTCACACAACATGGACTAATATCTTGGGCTTCAAGTATTGTTCTTTAAGTTTAAAGCCATGTTCATGATCATACACATAAAGATAAGATATTTTTGTTTGTTTAGCATTGGAAACATCTAGAATAGTCCTATAGTCTTCTAGAGCAAATATTTTTTCATATGTATCCATGATTAGGCCTTGTAAATCCTCTTTCATCCACAATGTTCTTGACCATGTCTTTGGACCACCGATTCATTGTAAAAGATCTTGAAAATACTTGCTTTGTTGTACTTAATTAGTGCTTTGTTGTCCATCATTAGGTGTAGGCTAGATGATAATTGCTTTCACATTATTTTTGCCTAAATTGTTTCCAGGCAAACAACCAACAAAACCAATGAAAATAATTGATTTCATACAAAACACACACTTTTTAAGATAAAGGGATTTAGGTTAGGTCAACTATTGGGTTCTTTTTGCAAGCCTAAACAAACCGAAAAGGTTCAACATTTTTACATACACATTTGAAATTAACTAAAAGTCAATCTACCCAAAACAAAACAAATTGGAATTTTTATACAACTCAAAAAACAAATAAAGTGTTTCCTTGGATTGGTTATACGATTTGGACTTATATATTGGGCTTCAAGTGTTGTTCTTCAAGTTCAAATGTTTGTTCATTATCATGCACTTAAAGATAAGATCTTTTTTTTGTTGTAGCATTGGAAACATTTAGAATAGTTCCAAAATTTTCTAGAGCAGACATTTTGTCATGTGTATCCATGATTACTCCTTGCAAATCCTCTTTCATCCACTTTGTTCTTGAACTTGTCATTGGACCACCGATTCGTTGTAAAAGATCCTAGGAATACATCCTTTGTTGTACTTGATTAATTCTTTGTTGATCATCATTAGGTGTAGGTCAGAACATAATTGCTTTGATATTATTTTTGTCTAAATTTATTCTAAGCAAATTCCCAACACAACCAATGAAAACAATGGATTTCATACAAAACACACACTTTTTAAGATAAATGGGATCTTAGGTCAAGTCAACTATTAAGTTCTTTTTGCAAGCCCAAATGAATCCAAAAGGTTCAACATTTTTATATGTATATTTGGCATTAACTAAAAATCAATCTACTCAAAACAAAACAAATTGGACTTTTTATACAACTTAGAAAGCAGATAAAGTGTTTCCTTGGATTGGTCATACAATTTAGACTTATATCCTGGTCTTCAAGTATTGTTCTTTATGTTCAAAGCCTTATTCATCATCATGCATTTAAAGATAAGATATTTTTATCAGTGTGGCATTATAAACATCTAGAATAGTCCTAGAATCTTCTAGAGTAGACATTTGGTCATATGTATCCATGATTTTGCTTATTAATCCTCCTCCATCCACTTTGTTGTTGACCTTGTCATTGGACCATTGATTCCTTGTGAAAGAACCTAGGAATACTTGCTTTGTTGTACTTGATTAGTGCTTTATTGTCCATTATTAGGTGTAGGTTTGATCATAATTGCTTTGATATTACTCTCGTCAAAATTTATTCTAGGCAAACTCCTAACAAAAACAATGAAAACAATGGATTTCATACAAAACACACACTTTTTTAAGATAAAAGGGATCTTAGATCAAGTCAACTATTGGGTTCTTTTTACAAGCCCAAATGAAACCAAAAGGTTCAGCATTGTTACATGTACATTTGGCATTAACTGAAATCAATTTACCCAAAACGAAAAGAATTGGACTTTTTATGCAACTCAAAAAGAAGATAAAGTGTTTCCTTAGATTGGTTATACAATTTGGACTTATATCTTGGGCTTTAATTATTGTTCTTCAAGTTCAAAACCATGTTCATCATCATGCACCTAAACATAAGTTATTTTCATTGATATAGCAATAAAAACATCTAGAATAGCCCTAGAATAATCTAGAGCAGACATTTTGTCATGTGTATCCATGATTATGCCTTGTAAATACTTTATCATCCACTTTGTTGTTCATCTTGTCATTGGACCACCAATTCTTTGTAAAAGATCTTACGTATACTTGCTTTGTTGTACTTGATTAGTGCATTGTTGTCCACCACTAGGTGTAGGTCAAATCATAATTGCTTTGACATTATTTTTGTCTAAATTTATTATAGGCAAACTCCCAACAAATCCAATGAAAATAATGGATTTCATACAAAACACAAACTTTTTAAGTTAAAGGGATTTTAGGTCAAGTCAACTATTGAGTTCTTTTTGCAAACGCAAATGGAACCAAAAGGTTCAGCATTTTTACATGTACATATGGCATTAACTGAAAATCAATCTACCCAAAACACAACATATTGGACTTTTTATTCAACTCAAAAAGCAAATAAAGGGTTTCCTTGGATTGTATTGTACTTCAAGTTCAAAGCCTTGTTCATCATCATGCACTTAAAGAGAAGATACATTCATTGGTGTAGCATTAGAAACATCTAAAATAGTCATAGAATCTTCTAGAGTAGACATTTCATCATACATATCCATGATTACACCTTTTAAATCCTCCTTCATCCACTTTATTTTGGATCTTGTCATTGGACCACAGATTCCATGCAAATGATCTTAGTAATACTTCCTTTGTTGTACTTGATTAGTGCTTTGTTGTCCATCATTAGGTGTAGGTTAGATCATAATTGCTTTGACATTATTTTTCTACATTTATTCTAGGCAAACTCTTAACAAAACCAAATGGATTTCATACAAAACAAACACTTTTTAAAATAAAGGAATTTTAGGTCAGGTCAATTATTAGGTTCTTTTTGCAAGCTCAAATGAACCCAAAAGGTTTAGCATTGTTACATGTACATTTGACATTAATTGAAATCAATCTACCCAAAAAAAAAAAAAAGATTCTTTATACAACTCAAAAATCAGATAAAGTGTTTCCTTCGATTGGTCATATAATTTAGACTAATATATTGTGCTTTAAGTATTGTACTTCAAGTTTAATGCCTTCTTCATCATTATGCACTTAAAGATAAGATATTTTCATTGGTGTAGCATTGGAAACATCTAGAATAGTTCTATAATCTTTTAGAGTAGGTATTTTGTCATGTGTATCCATGATTACGCCTTGCAATGCTCTTTAATACACTTTCTCCTTGACCTTGTGATTGGACCACCGATTCCTTGTAAAAAGATCTTAGGAATACTTCCTTTGTTGTACTTGATTAGTGTTTTATTGGCCATCATTAGGTGATGTTCAAATCATGATTACTTTGATATTATTTTTGTCTAAATTTATTCTAGGCAAACTCCCGACAAATCCAATGAAAATAATGGATTTCATACAAAACACACACATTTTAAGATAAAGGAATTTTAGGTCAGGTCAACTATTGGGTTCTTTGTGCAAGCCCAAAGGAACCCAAGAGGTTTCAAATTGTTTCATGTACATTTGACATTAACTAAAATCAATATACCCAAAAACAAAACAATTTGGATTCTTTATATAACTCAGAAAGCAAGTAAAGTGTTTCCTTGGATTGGTCATATAATTTGGACTTATATCTTGGGCTTCAAGTTCAATGCCTTGTTCATCATCATGCACTTAAAGATAAGATATTTTCATTGGTGTAGCATTGGAAACATCTAGAATAGTCCTAGAATCTTTTGGAGTAGGTATCTGTTCATATGTATCCATGGTTAAGCCTTGCAATGCTTTTTAATCCACTTTGTTCTTGACCTTGTCATTAGACCATTGATTCCTTAAAAAGATCTTAGGAATACTTCCTTTGTTGTACTTGATTAGTGCTTTGTTGTCCATCATCATGTGTAGGTCACATCATAATTGCTTTGACATTATTTTTGTCTAAATTTATTCCAGGCAAACTCCTAACAAAACCAATGAAAATGATGGATTTCATACAACACACACACTTTTAAGATAAACGGATTTTAGGTTAAGTCAACTATTGGGTTCTTTTCACAAGCCCAAATGAACCCAAAAGGTTCAGCATTTTTACATGTTTATTTGGCATTAATTGAAAATAAATCTACCCAAAACAAAACAAATTGGACTTTTTATAAAACTCAAAAAGCAGATAAAGTGATTCCTTGGATTGGTCATATAATTTAGACATATATTTTGGGCTACAAGTATTGTTCTTCAAGTTCCAAGCCTTGTTCATCATCATGCATGAAGTTCCCAACTTCACCATAGTATCTACTAATCTGTGATACTGAGAGAGGGGTGAATCAGTATCACACCCCTTAAAAAACTTTGATAATTTAAGCCAAAAATGAACTCTTTCCCAAATTCAACTAAGGTGGATCTATTGTTACCTACTGATCACAATAGTCCCTAAAATTACCTTTCAAACACCTTGCCTATTAGATGAACTGGTTGCTCTTGACTATGTCTTTTTTTAGGTTATGGGTTTGACGATTCTTTAGCTGTGTTCACAACACAATTCAAAACACAGAATGTAAATTCAAAGTAAGGACATGAGAAATTTACGTTGTTCTGTCAATGTCACGTACTCCAAGGTGGTAGGGATTCTTCCTTTACCAAGACAATCCATTATTCTTGAGAACACTAGTGTGGTATCCCCTATGATTACAATGGATGTCTTAATCTTTTACTCTTTTTACTATTGCAAATACAAAGCAATCACAATACAAAGAGTGTCACTTACTGTGTCTACCCTTCATCTAGCTTGTGTTGCTTCTATTTGATTTAAATAGGCTGCTTCACTACTGCTTGGAAGATCATCAAAACACTCTTTAACCTCTCTTGAAGAAATCTAAAAATACATTGAATTCTCTCAAATGCTTCACCGAATATCTTCTCTAGGTTGTTTCACACGTCTCCTGGTCTCACCGTCTGACGACCTGTACTCACGCTTCAAGTCTACCATTTCACGTCTTATGGCCTACCTTACACTATTGGTCTATCATTTCACATCTCACGGATTGCCTCACACTTCTGGTCTCCCATTTCACATCTCTTGGCCTTCACCATGTTCCTAGTCTGCTGTTTAATGTCTCTTGGCCTGCACCATGCTTTTGGTTTTGCTAGTTCACATCTCTCGGCCTGCCTCACATTTTTTGTTAGGCCTACATTTTTGGTCTGCTGGTTCATGTTTCTCAGCTTGCCTTACGCTTTTGGTTTTATTGGTTCACGTTTCTCAGCCTACCTCATGTTTCTAGTTTGGCGTTTCATGTCACACGTTCTGGTCTGTTGTCTTCTCTTCCGGATGGTGTCACGAATACCAGGTCTACTGTCTTCTCTTTCGAGTGTGTGTGCACTTCCCTAAAAAGAGATAAGTCTTGGTACTCCCTTCTATGAAAACCTTAGTAAGGTTTACTGTGGCTACAGCGAATTTCCTTTCTTGCCCCTCCATGTAACTTTATATTACGATTCCATTCAAAATTTAGCATTATCCTCCTTCTTAATTTATTTTTCTTAAGCAATGCTATGTCACACTAAGACTTAATTAATCCTAAACTCCCTTTACATGTTCACTCTAAGGAGATCACTTTACGAGGTTATTTGGCATGCTAGTCTTATCCTGTAGTTCCTGATATATGAGCTACTTGTACTTGCACACTTAAATCTAGTTGACAACAATTATAACCCATACGAGGTCGTGGAAACAACAATCTCCCCCTTTGTAATTATTAGTAATACTCACAACAAAAGCAATTATGTAGTAGTCCTTCATAATCTTCTTAGAGTAATAATCCAGAAGCATATGGATTACAACTCCCCCTAAATATGCACTTCACCTTCCTTAATAACCCCCCCTGCACTGTTGTGTCTCTCCCCCTTTGCCAACCAATTACAAATTTGAAAATCCTACAAAGTAGAGATAGAGGATTCACCCGAACTTCAAGCTTGAGGAGACATTTGCATAGATAGATTCATTCTGTGCTTTTTAAACAACTCATACAACAATGCATTTAAAGATTTGCATAGATATTTTCCTCGGTTTAGCATTGGAAACATCTATAACACTCCTAGAATCTTCTAAGGGAAACATTTTTTCATATGAAACCATGGTTATGCCTTGTCAATGAACTTTCTTCCACTTTGTTCTTGACCTTGTCATTAGACAACTGATTCCTTCTAAAAGATCTTCGGAATACTTGCTTTGTTGTACTTGATTAGTGCTTTGTTGTCCATCATTAGGTGTAGGGTAGATCATAATTACTTTGACATTATTTTTGTTTAAATTAATTGCCGGCAAACTCCCAACAAAACCGTTGAAAACAATGGATTTCATGCAAAACACACACTTTTAAGATAAAAGGGATATCAGGTCAAGTCAATTGTTGGGTTCTTTTTGCAAGACCAAATGAACCCAAACATTTCAGCATTGTTACATGTACATTTGGCATTAACTAAAATCAATCGACCCAAAAGAAAAAACCAATTGGATTCTTTATACATCATAGAAAGCAGATGAAGTGTTTCCTTTCATTAGTCTTACAATTTGGACTTATATCTTGGGCTTTAGGTATTGTTCTTCAAGTTCAAAGCCTTGTTCCTCATCATGCACTCAAAGATAAGATATTTTTGTTGGTGTAGCATTGGAAACATCTAGAATAGTCCTAGAATCATCTAGAGTAGACATTTTGTCATGTGTATCCGTGATTACGCCTTGCAAATCCTCTTTCCTCCACTTTGTTCTTGACCTTGTCATTGGACCACCGATTCCTTGTAAAAGATCTTAGGAATACTTCCTTTGTTGTATTTGATTAGTGCTTTGTTGGTCATCATTAGGTGTAGGTCAAATCATGATTACTTTGATATTATTTTTGTCTAAATTTATGCTAGGCAAACTCTCGACAAAACTAATGAAAATAATGGATTTCATACAAAACACACACTTTTTAAGATAAAAGAATTTTAGGTCAGGTCAATTATTGGGTTCTTTTTGCAAGCCCAAATGAACCCAAAAGGTTTAGCATTATTACATGTAAATTTGATATTAATTGAATTCAATCTACATAAAAAAAAAATTGGATTCTTTATACAACTCAGAAAGCAGATAAATTGTTTCTTTGGATTGGTCATATAATTTGGACTTATATCTTGTGCTTTAAGTATTGTACTTCAAGTTCAATGCCTTGTTCATCATTATGCACTTAAAGATAAGATATTTTTGTTGATGTAGCATTGGAAACATCTAGAATAGTTCTAGAATCTTTTGGAGTAGGTATTTTGTCATGTGTATCCATGATTACGCCTTGCAATGCTCTTTATTACACTTTGTCCTTGACCTTGTCATTGGACGACCGATTCCTTATAGAAGATCTTAGGAATACTTCCTCTTTTGTACTTGATTAGTGCTTTATTGGCCATCATAAGGTGTAGGTCAAGTCATGATTGCTTTGATCTTATTTTTGTCTAAATTTATTCCAGGCAAACAACCAACAAAACCAATGAAAACAATGGATTTGATACAAAACACACACTTTTTAAGATAAACGGATTTTAGGTTAAGTCAACTATTGGGTTCTTTTCGCAAGCCCAAATGAACCCAAAAGGTTCAGCATTTTTACATGTTTATTTGGCATTAATTGAAAATAAATCTACCCAAAACAAAACAAATTGGACTTTTTATAAAACTCAAAAAGCAGATAAAGTGATTCCTTGGATTGGTCATATAATTTAGACATATATTTTGGGCTACAAGTATTGTTCTTCAAGTTCTAAGCCTTGTTCATCATCATGCATGAAGTTCCCAACTTCACCATAGCATCTACTAGTCTGTGATACTGAAAGGGGGGTGAATTAGTATCACACTCCTTAAAAAAACTTTGATAATTTAATTCAAAAATGAACTCTTTCCCAGATTCAACTAAGGTAGATCTATTGTTACCTACTCATCACAATAGTCCCCAAAATTTCCTTTCAAACACCTTGCCTGTTAGACGAATTGGTTGTTCTTGACTAGGTTTTCTTTTAGGTTATGGGTTTGATGATTCTTTAATTGTGTTTACAACTTAATTCAAAACACAGAATGTAAATTCAAAGTAAGGACATGAGAGATTTACGTGGTTCTATCAATGTGATGTACACCATGGTGGTAGGGATTCATCCTTTACTGAGACAATCCATTATACTTTTGAACACCAGTGTGGTATCCCCTATGATTACAATGGATGTCTTAATCTTCTACTCCTTTCACTATTACAAATACAAAGCAATCACAATACAAAGAGTGTCACGTATTGTGTCTACCCTTCTTCTAGCTTGTGTTGCCTCTATTTGATTTAAATAGGCTCCTTCACTACTGCTTGGAAGATCACCAAAACACTCTTTAACCTCTCTTGAAGAAATTTGAAAATACGTTAAGTTCTCTCAAATGCTTCACCAAATTTCTTCTCTAGGTTGTTTCACACATCTCCTGGTCTCACCCTCTCACCATCTCACGGCCTGCACTCAAGCTTTAGGTCTGCCATTTCACGTCTCACGGCCTTTCTTAAGCTACTAGTCTACCATTTCACATCTTATGGACTGCCTCACACTTTTGGACTGCCACTTTTGGTATGCCATTTCACATCTCTCGCATGCACCACGCTCCTGGTCTGCCGTTTCATGTCTCTTGGCCAGCACCATGCTTCTAGTTTTACTAGTTCACATCTCTTTGCCTGCCTCACATTTCTGGTATGATGTTTCACGTCTCTCGGCTTGCCTCACATTTCTGGTCTACTGGTTCATGTTTCGCAACCTGCCTCACGTTTTTGGTTTGCTAGTTCATGTTTCTCGGCCTGCCTTATGCTTTTGGTTTTGCTGGTTCACATTTCTCAGCCTGCCTCCCATTTCAAGTTTGGCATCTCATGTCATATGTTCTGGTCTGTTGTCTTCCCTTTTGGGGGGTCTCACGGATACCAGGTCTACTGTCTTCTCTTTTGGGTGTGTGTGTGCTTCCCTAAAAAGAGATAAGTCTTGGTTTATATACTCCCTTCTTTGAAAACCCTAGTAGGGTTACTGTAGCTACAACGAATTTCCTTTCTTGCCCCTTCATGTAACTTTATATTACTATTCCATTCAAAATTCAGCATTATCCTCCTTCTTAATTTCTTTTTCTTAAGCAATGCTATGTCACACTAAGACTTAAGCAATGCTAAACTCCTTCTACATGTTCACTCCAAGGAGATCACTTTACGAGGTTATTTGTCATGCTAGTCTTATCTTGTAGTTCCTAAGATATGAGCCACTTCTACTTGAGCACTTAAATCTAGTTGACAACAATTACAACTCATACAAGGTTGTGGGACCAACAATCTCCCCCTTCGTAATTGTTGGCAATACTCACAACAAAAGCCATTATGCAGCAGTCCTTCATAATCTTCTTGGAGTAATAATCCAAAAGTAGATGGATTATAACTCTTCCTAAATATACACTCCACCTTCATTAACAGCTCCCTTGCACTGTTGTATCTCTCCCCCTTTGCCAACCAATTACAAATTTGAAAATCCTACAAAGTAGAGATAGAGGATTCACCTGAACTTCAGGCATGAGGAGGCATTTGCATAAATAGATTCATTCTGTGCTTTTTAAACAACTCATATAACAATACATTTAAAGATAAGATTTTTTCGTTGATTTAGCATTGGAAACATCTACAACACTCCTAGAATCTTCTAAGGGAAACATTTTTTCATATGAAACCATGATTATGCCTTGTAAATGCTCTTTCTTCCACTTTGTCCTTGACCTTGTCATTAGACAACTGATTCCTTTGAAAAGATCTTCAGAATACTTGCTTTGTTGTACTTGATTAGTGCTTTGTTGTCCATCATTAGGTGTAGGGTAGATCATAATTACTTTGACATTATTTTCGTTTGAATTTATTCCAGGCAAACTCCCAACAAAACCACTTAAAACAATGGATTTCATGCAAAACACACTTTTTAAGATAAAAGGGATATTAGGTCAAGTCAACTGTTGGGTTCTTTTTGCAAGCCCAAATGAGCTCAAAACGTTCAATATTGTTACATGTACATTTGGCATTAACTAAAATCAATCTACCCAAAAGAAAAAACAAAATAGATTCTTTATACAACATAGAAAGCAGATAAAGTGTTTCCTTGTATTGGTCATATAATTTGGACTTATATCTTGGGCTTCAAGTATTGTTCTTCAAGTTCAAAGCCTTGTTCATCATCATGCCCTTAAATATATTTTTGTTGGTGTAGCATTGGAAACATCTAGAATAGTCCTAGAATCATCTAGAGTAGACATTTTGTCATGTGTATTCATGATTACGCCTTACAAATCCTCTTTCATCCACTTTGTTCTTGACCTTGTCATTGGACTACCGATTCCTTGTAAATGATCTTAGGAATACTTCCTTTGTTGTACTTTATTAGTGCTTTGTTGTCCATCATTAGGTATAGGTTAGATCATAATTGCTTTAACATTATTTTTGACTAAATTTATTCTAAGCAAACTCCCAACAAAACTAATGAAAACAATGGATTTCATACAAAACACACACTTTTTATGATAAAAGGGATCTTAGGTTAGGTCAATTATTAGGTTCTTTTTGCAAGTCCAAATGAAACCAAAAGGTTCAACATTTTTACATGTACATTTGGCATTAACTAAAAATCACCCTCTGCAAAACAAATCAAATTGGACTTTTTATACAACTCAAAAAGCAGATAAAGTGTTTCCTTGGATTGGTCATACAATTTGGACTAATATCTTGGGTTTGAAGTATTGTTCTTCAAGTTCAAAGCCTTGTACATCATCATATACTTAAAGATAAGATATTTTTGTTGCTATAGCATTAGAAACATCTAGGATAGTCCTATAATCTTTAACAATAGACAATTTGTCATGTGTATCCATGATTACGCCATGTAAATCTTCTTTCATCCACTTTGTTCTTGACCTTGTCATTGGACCACTGATTCATTGTAAAAGGTCCTAGGAATACTTCCTTTGTTGTACTTGATTAATTCTTTGATGACCATCATTAGGTGTAGGTCAGATCATAATTGCTTTGACATTATTTTTGCCTAAATTTATACTAAGGAAACTCCCATCACAACTAATGAAAGCAATGGATTTCATACAAAACACACACTTTGTAAGATAAAAGGGATCTTAGGTCAAGTCAACTATTAAGTTCTTTTTGCAAGCCCAAATGAACCCAAAAGGTTCAGCATTGTTACATGTCCATTTGGCATTAACTAAAATCTACGTAAAACAACACAAATTAGACTCTTTATACTACTTAGAAAGCAAATAAAGGGTTTCCGTGGATTGGTCATACAATTTGGACTTATATCTTAGGCTTCAAGAATTGTTCATCAAGTTTAAAGCCTTGTTCATCATCATGTACTTAACGATAAGATATTTTTATTGGTATAGCATTGGAAACATATATAATTGTCCTAGAATCTAGAGCAAATATTTTCTGATGTGTATCCATGACTGCAAATCCTTTTTCATCCACTTTGTTCTTGACCTTGTCATTGGACCATCGATTCCTTATAAAAAGATCATGGGAATACTTGCTTTGTTGTATTTGATTAGTGCTTCATTATCCATCATTAGGTGTATGTTAGATCATAATTGCCTTTAAATTATTTTCGTCTGAATGTATTCTAGGCAAACACCCAACAAAGCCAATGAAAACAATGGATTTAAACACACACTTTTTAAGATAAAAGGGATCTTAGGTTAAGTCAACTGTTGGGTTCTTTTTGCAAGCCCAAATGAACCCAAAAGGTTTAGCTTTGTTACATGTACATTTGGCATTAACTGAAATCAATCTACCCAAAACAAAACAAATTGGATTCTTTATAGAACTCTAAAAGTAGATTAAATGTTTCTTTGGATGGGTCATATAATATGGACTTATATCTTAGGCTACAAGTATTGCTCTTCACGATCAAAGCCTTGTTCATCATTATGCACTTAAAGATAAGATATTCTTGTTGGTGTAGCAATAAAAACATCCAGAATACTCCTAGAATCATCTAAAGTAGACATTTTGTCATGTGTATCCATGATTATGCCTTGTAAATCCTCTTTCTTCCACTTTGTCCTTGACCTCGTCATTGGACCACCGATTAGTGCTTTTTTGTCCATCATTAGTTCTAGGTTTGATCATAATTGCTTTCACATTATTTTTGTCTAAATTTATTCTAGGCAAACTCCCAACACAACCAATGAAAACAATGGATTTCATACAAAACCCACACTTTTTAAGATAAAAGAGATCTTAGGTCTAGTCAACTACTAGGTTCTTTTTGCAAGCCTAAATGAAGGCAAAAGGTTTAGCATTTTTACATGTACATTTGACATTAACTGATAATCACTCTATCCAAAAAAAAAAAAAAAAACAATTTGGACTTTTTCTACAACTCAGAAAGTAGATAAAGTGTTTCCTTGGATTGGTCATACAATTTGGACTAATATCCTGGGCTTCAAGTATTGTTCTTCTAGTTTAAATCCATGATCATCATTATGCACTTAAAGATAAGATATTTTCATTGCTGTAGCATTGGAAACATCTAGAATAGTCCTAGAATCTTCTAGAGCAAACATTTTGTCATGTGTAGCAATAATTACCCCTTGCAAATCCTCTTTCATCCACTTTGTTCATGACCTTGTCATTGGACCACCAATTCCTTATAAAAGATCTTAGGAATACTTCCTTTCTTGTACTTGATTAGTGCTTTGTTGTCCATCATTAGGTGTAGGTCAAATCATAATTGCTTTGACATTATTTTTGTCTAAATTTATTACAAGCGAACTCCCAAGAAAACCAATAAAAACAATGGATTTCATACAAAACACACACTTTTTAAGATAAAAGGGTTCTTCTTACAAGCCCAAATAAACCCAAAAGGTTTAGCATTTTTACATGTACATTTGGCATGAATTGAAAATCACTCTAAGCAAAACAAAACAATTGGACTTTTTATACAATTGAGAAAGTAGAAAAAGTGTTTCCTTGGATTAGTCATACAATTTGGATTAATATCTTGGGCTTCATTCAAAGCTTTGTTCATTATCATGCACTTAAAGATAAGATATTTTCATTGTTGTAGCATTAGAAACATCTTGAATAGTCCTAGAATTTTCTAGAGTAGAGATTTTGTCAAGTGTATCCATGGTTACGCCTTGCAAATCCTCTTTCATCCACTTTGTTCTTGACCTTGTCATGGGACCACCGATTCATTGTAAAAAATCCTTGGAATACTTCCTTTGTTATTCTTGATTAATGCTTTGTTGACCACCATTAGGTGTAGGTCAAATCATAATTGCTTTGACATTATTTTGCCCAAATTTATTCCAGGCAAATTCCCAAAAAAACTACTAAAAACAATGGATTTCATACAAAATACACGCTTTTAAAGATAAAAGGGATCTTAGGTCAGGTCAAATATTGGGTTCTTTTTGCAAGTCCAAATGAACCCAAGAGGTCTAGCATTTTCACATGTACATTTGGCAATAATTGAAAATCACTCTACCCAAAACAAAACATATTGGACTTTTTATACAACTCAAAAAGCAGATAAAGTGTTTCCTAGGATTAGTCATACAATTTGGACTTATATCTTTGGCTTTAACTATTGTTCTTCAAATTCTAAGCCTTTTTCTTCATCTTGCATGTAAAGATAAGATATTTTTATTGGTGTAGCATTGAAAACATCTACAATAGCCAAAGAATCTTCTAGAGTAGGCATTTTGTCATGTGTATCTATGATTACGCCTTGTAAAACCTCTTTCTTCCATTTTGTTCTTGACCTTGTCATTGGACCACCGATTCCTTGTAAAAGATCATAGGAATACTTCCTTTCTTGTATTTGATTAGTGCTTTTTTCTCCATCCTTAGGTATAGGTCAGATCATAATTGCTTTGACATTATTTTTGTCTAAATTTATTCTAGCCAAACTCCCAACATAACCAATGAAGACAATGGATTTCATACAAAACACACACTTTTTAAGATAAAAGAGATCCTAGGTTATGTCAACTATTGGGTTCTTTCAAGTCCAAATGAACCCTAAAGGTTCATCATTATTACATGTACCTTTGTCATTAATTGAAATCAATCTACCCAAAACAAAATAGATTGGACTCTTTATACAACTCAGAAAGCAAATAAAGTGTTTCCTTGGATTGTTCATACAATTTGGACCTTTAAGTATTGTTCTTCAAGTTCAAAGCCTTGTTCATCATCTTGCTCTTAAAGATAAGTTATTTTCATTCGTGTAGCATTGGAAACATCTAGAATAGTCCTAGAATCTTCTAGAGCAGACATTTTTTCATGTGTATCCGTCATTACACCTTGCATATCCTCTTTCATCCACTTTGTTCTTAACCTTGTCATTGGACCACCAATTCCTTGTGAAAGATCTTCAGAATACTTCCTTGGTTGTACTTGATTAGTGCTTTGTTGTCCATCATTAGGTGTAGGTCAGATCATAATTGCTTTGACATTATTTTTGTCTAAATTTATTCCAGGCAAACTCCCAAGAAAACTAATGAAAACAATGGATTTCATATAGAACTCACACTTTTTAAGATAAAAGGGATCTTAGGTCAAGTCAACTATTGGGTTCTTTTTTCAAGTCCAAATGAACCCAAAATGTTCAGCATTTTTACATGTTTATTTGGTATTAATTGAAAAATTAATCTAAGTAAAACAAAACAAATTGGACTTTCTATACAACTCAAAAAGCAAATAAAGTGTTTCCTTGGATTGGTCATACAATTTGGACTAATATCTTGGGCTTCAAGTATTGTTCTTCAAGTTCATAGCCTTGTTCATCATCATGCACTTAAAAGTAAGATATTTTCATTGCTGTAGCATTAGAAACACCTAAAATAGTTCTAGAATCTTCTAAAGTAGACATTTTGTCACGTGTATCCATCATTATGCCTTGCAAATCCTTTTTCGTCCACTTTGTTCTTCACCTTGTCATTACACCACCAATTCTTCGTAAAAGATCTTAGGAATACTTGCATTGTTATACTTGATTAATGCTTTGTTGTCCGTCATAAGGTGTAGGTCAAATCATAATTGCTTTGACATTATTTTAGTCTAAATTTAGTCCAAGCAAACTCCTAACAAAACCAATGAAAACAATGGATTTCATAGAAAACACACACTTTTTAAGATAAAGGGATTTTAGTTTAAGTCAATTATTGGGTTCTTTTTGCAAGCCCAAATGAACCCAAAAGGTTTAGTATTTTTATATATATATTTGGCATTAGCTGGAAATCATTTAACCCAAAAGACAACAAATTGTACTTTATATACTACTCAAAAAGTAGATAACGTGTCTTCTTGGATTGGTCATACAATTTGGACATATATCTTGGGCTTCAAGTATTGTTCTTCATATTCAAAGCCTTGTTCATCATTATGCACATATAGATATGATATTTTCGTTTGTGTAGCATTGGAAACATCTAGAATACTTCTAGAATCAAGCAAACATTTTGTCATAAGTTTCCATGATTACACCATGTAAATCCTCTTTCTTCCATTACGTTCTTGACCTTGTCATTGGACTACTGATTATTTGTAAACGATCTTAATACTACTTGCTTTGTTGTACTTGATTAGTATTTTGTTGTCCATCATTAGATGTAGGTCAAATCATAATTTCTTTGAAATTATTCTTGTCTAAAATTATTCCAAGCAAACTCCCAACAAAACCAATGAAAACAACAGATTTCATACGAAACACACACTTTTATGATAAAGGGAATTTAGGTTAAGTCAACTATTGGGTTCTTTTTGCAAGCCCAAATGATCCCAAATGTTTCTGCACTTTTACATACATATTTGGCATTAGTTAAAAATCAATCTATCCAAAATAAAACAAATTGAAATTTTTATACAACTCAAAAAGCAGATAAAGTGTTTCCTTGGATTGGTCATACAATTTGGACATATATCTTCGGCTTTAAGTATTGTTCTTCACGTTCAAATCCTTGTTCATCATTGCGCACTTAGAGATAAGATATTTTCGTTACTGTAGCATTGGAAACATCTAGAATACTCCTAGAATCTTCTAAAGCAAACATTTTATCCTGTGTATCCATGATTACACCTTGAATATTATCTTTCTCCCACTTTGTTCTTCACCTTGTCATTGGACCACCGATTCCTTGAAAAAGATCTTGAGAATACTTACTTTTTTGTACTTTATTAGTGCTTTGTTGTCCATCATTAGGTGTAACTTACATCATAATTGCTTTGACAATATTTTTGTCTAAATTTATTCAAAGCAAACTCCCAAGAAAACCAATGAAAACAATGGATTTCATATAAAACACACACCTTTTAAGATAAAAGAGATCTTAGGTCAAGACAACTATTAGGTTTTTTTGCAAGTCCAAATGAACCCATAAGGTTCAGCATTTTTTTGGCATTAACTGAAAATCACTCTACCCAAAACAAAACAAATTGGACTTTTTGTACAACTCAAAAAGTAGATAAAGTGTTTCCTTGGATTGGTCATACAATTTGAACTTATATCTTGCGCTTCAAGTATTGTTCTTCAAGTTCTAAGCCTTGTTCATCATCTTGCACTTAAAGATGAGATATTTTTGTTGGTCTAGTATTGGAAACATCTAGAATAGTCCTAAAATCTTCTAGAGAAGACATTTTGTCATGTGTATTGATTATTACACCTTGTAAATCCTTTTTCATCCACTTTATTCTTGGTCATGTCATTGGATCGCTAATTCCTTGTAAAAGATCTTGGAAATACTTGCTTTGTTGTACTTGTTTGGTGCTATGTTGTCCATGATTAGGTGTAGGTTAGATCATAATTTCTTTGACATAATTTTTGTCTTAATTGATTTCGGGCAAACTCCCAGCAAAACCAATGAAAACAAGGGATTTCATACAGAACACACATATTATAAAATATAAGGGATCTTAGGTCAAGTCAACTATTAGGTTCTTTTTGCAAGCCCAAATGAACCCAAAACGTTTCAGCATTGGTACATGTACATTTGACATTAACTAACATCAATCTACCCAAAACAAAACAAATTGGACTCTTTATACAACTCAGAAAGCAGATAAAGTGTTTTCTTGGATTAGTCATACAATTGGAACATATATCTTGGGCTTCAAGTATTGTTCTTCAAGTTCAATGCCTTGTTCATCATCATGAACTTAAAGATAATATATTTTCATTGGTGTGGCATTGAAAACATTTAGAATAGTCCTAGAATCATCTAGAGCATCCTAGAATCATCTAAAGCAGACATTTTATCATGTGTCTCCATGATTACACCTTGTAAAACCTCATTCTTCCACTTTGTCCTTGACCTTGTCATTGGACCACCAATTCCTTGTAAAAGATCTTCAGAATACTTCCTTTATTGTACTTGATTAGTGCTTTGTTGTCCATCATTAGGTGTAGGTCAGATTATAATTGCTTTGATATTATTTTTTTCTAAATTTATTCTAGGCAAACTCCCAACAAAACTAATGAAAACAAAGGATTTCATACAAAACACACTCTTTTTAACATAAAAGGGATTTGAGGTCAGGACAACTATTGGGTTCTTTTTGCAAGATGAAATAAACCTAAAAGGTTCATCATTTTTACATGTACATTTGGCATTAACTGAAAACCACTCTACCTAAAGTGGATGAAAGAGGATTTGCAAGGCTCAATCATGGATATACATGACAAAAAGGGTGCTCTAGATGATTCTTGGATTATTTTAGACATTTCTAATGCTACGCTAAGGTTAATCACTTATCTTAAAGTGCAAGATGATGAATAGGGCTTTGAACATAAAGAACAATACTTGAAGCCCAAGATATAAGCCCATGTTATATGAACAATCCAAATAAATGCTTGATTTGTATTTTAAGTTGTGTAAAACGTCCAATTTGTTTTGTTTTTGTTAGATTGATTTTCAGTTAATGCCAAATGTACATGTAAAAATGTTCAACGTTTTTCATTCTTTTGGGCTTGCAAAAAAAACCCAATAGGTGACCTGACCTAATATCCCTTTTATATGAAAAAGTGTGTATTTTGTATGAAATCCATAGTTTTTAGTTGTTTAGTTGTGAGTTTGCCAAGAATAAATTTCAACAAAAATAATGTCAATGAAAAAAGTGCAAGATGACGAACAAGGCTTTAAAGTTAATGAACAATACTTGAAGCCCAAGATATAAGTCCAAGTTGTATGAGCAATCCAAGTAAATGCTTGATCTGCTTTTTGAGTTATATAAAAAGTCCAATTTGTTTTGTTTTTGGTAGATTGATTTTTTGTTAAGGCCAAATGTATATGCAAATAGGCTCAACATTTTGGGTCCATTCGGGTTTGCAAAAAGACCCCAATAGGTGACCTGACCTAAGATACCTTTTATCCTTAAAGGTGTGTGTTTTAAATAAGATCAATAGTTTTTAATCATTTAGTTGTGAGTTTGTGTGGAATAAAAATTGACAAAAATAATGTCAAATCAATTATTATATAATCTAATCAAGTACAACAAAGCAAGTATTCCAATGATTTTCCACTAGGAATTGGTAGTCCAAAGACAAGGTCAGGAACAAAGTGGATGAAATAGGATTTACAAGGCTTAATCATGGATATACATGACAGAAAGGGTGCTCTAGATGATTCTAGGACTATTCTAAACGTTTCTAATGCTATGCTAAAGATAATCACTAATCTTTAAGTGCAAGATGATGAACAATGATTTGATCTTGAATAACAATACTTGAAGCCCAAGATATAAGTCCAAGTTATTTGAGCAATCCAATTAAATGCTTGTTCTGCTTTTTGAGTTGTATTAAAAGTCCAATTTGTTTTGTTTTTGGTAGGTCGATTTTCAGTGAATGCCAAATGTACATGGAAAAATGTTTAACATTTTTCGTTCATTTGGGCCTGCAAAAAGAACCCAATAAATGACCTGACCTCAATGCACCGTTATCTTAAAAAGTGTGTGTCTTGCATGAAATCTATAGTTTTCATTTATTTAGTTGTAAGTTTCCCTACAATAAATTTTGACAAAAAAAATGTTAAAGCAATTATGATCTAATCTACACATAATGATAGAGACTAATGTGCTAATCAAGTACAACAAAGCAAGTATTCCCATCATTTTCCACTAGGAATCAGTAGTCCAAAGACAAGGTTAGGAACAAAGTGGATGAAAGAGAATTTACAAGGTTTAATCATGGATATACATGACAAAAAGGGTGCTCTAGATGATTCTAGGAGTATTTTAGACGTTTCTAATGCTACATCGAGGATAATCACTTATCTTTAAGTGCAAGATGATGAACATAGCTTTCAACTTGAAGAACAATACTTGGAACCCAAGATATAAGTCCAAGTTAAATGATTAATCCAAGTAAATGCTTGATCTACTTTTTGAGTTGTATAAAACCTCTAATTTGTTTTGTTTTTAGTAGATTTCTTTTTGTTTAATGCCAAATGTACATATAAAATTGCTCAACATTCTTGGTTATATATATCTTAAAAAGTGTGTGTTTTGTATAAATTTCATAGTTTTCATTTGTTTACTTATATGTTTGCCTAGAATAACATATAAGTCCAAGTTATATGAGCAATCCAAGTAAATGCTTGATCTCCTTTTTGAGTTCTATAGAAAGTCCAATTTGTTTTGTTTTAGGTAGATTGATTTTCAGTTAATGCCAAATGTACATGTCAACCTGCTCAACATTTTTCGTTCATTTAGGCTTGCAAAAAGAACCCAATAGTTGACTTAACTTAAGATACCATTTATCTTAAAAGTGTGTGTTTTGTATAAAATTCATAGTTTTCATTTGCTTAGTTGTGTGTTTGCCTGGAATAAATTTGGACAAAAATAATGTCCAAGCAATCATGATTTAGCCTATGCATAATGATGGAAACTAAAGCACTAATCAAGTACAACAAAGCAAGTATTCACATGATCGTTTACGCACAATAGGTAGTCCAATGACAAGGTCAAGAACAAATTGAATGAAAGAGGGTTTGCAATGCTTAATCATGGATATACATGACAAAATGAAGCTCTAGAAGATTCTATGACTATTCCAGGCGTCTCCAATGCTATGCCAAGGATAATCACTTATCTTTAAGTGTATGATGATGAACAAGGCTTAGAAGTTGAAGAACAATACTTGAAGCCCAAGATATATGTCCAAGACATATGAGCAATCCAAGTAAATCTTTGATCTACTTTATGAGTTGAATAGAAAGTCCAATTTGTTTTGCTTTTGGTTGATAGATTTTTAGTTAATGCCAAATGTACATGTAAAAAGGCTCAACGTTTTGGGCTAATTTGGGTTTGCAAAAAGAACCCAATAGGTGACCTAACCTAAGATCACTTTAATCTTTAAAGACACGTGTTTTGTATTAAATCCATAGTTTTCATTTGATTAGTTGTGAGTTTGCCTAGAATAAATTTCGACAAAAATAATATCAAAGCAATTATGATCAATTCTACACACAATGATGGAGAATAAAGTGCTAATCAAGTACAACAAAGCTAGTATTCCCATGATTTTTCACTAGGAATTGGTAGTCCAAAGAGAAGGTTAAGAACAAAGTGGATGAAAAAGGATTTCCAAGGCCTAATCATGGATATACATGACAAAACGGGTGCTCTAGATGATTCTAGGACTATTTTAGATGTTTTTGATGAATGCCAAATATAATCAATTATCTTTAAGTTCAAGATGATGAACAAGACATTGAACTTGAAGAACAATACTTGAAGCCCAAAATATAAGTCCAAGTTATATGAACAATCCAATTAAATGCTTGATCTGCTTTGAGTTGTATAAAAAGTCCAATTTGTTTTGTTTTAGGTAGATTGATTTTCAATTAATGCCAAATATACATGTAAAACTACTCAACATTTTTCGTTCATTTAGGCTTGCAAAAAGAAACCAGTAGTTGACTTAACCTAAGATCCCGGTTATCTTAAAAAGTATGTGTTTTGTATAAAATTCATAGTTCTCATTTGCTTAGTTGTTTGTTTGCCTGGAATAAATTTGGACAAAAATAATGTCAAAGCAACTATAATTTACTACACATAATGATAGAAAGTAAAGCATTAATGAAGTATAACAAAGAAAGTATTCGCATGATGGTTTACACGCAATCCGTTGTCCAATGACAAGGTTAGGAACAAAGTGGATGAAAGAGGGTTTGCAAGGCTTATTCATGGATATACATGACAAACACGAAGGTTTAGAAGATGCTATGACTATTCCAGGTGTCTCTAATGCTATACCAAGGATAATCACTTATCTTTAAGTGCAAGATGATGAACAAGGCATTAAAGTTGAAGAACAATACTTGAAGCCCATGATACAAGTCCCAGATATATGAGCAATTCAAGTAAATGCTAGATCTACTTTTTGAGTTGTATAAAAAGTCCAATTTGTTTTGCTTTTGGTTGATAGATTTTCCGATAATGCCAAATGTACATGTAAAAAGGCTCAACGTTTTGGGCTCATTCGGGTTTGCAAAAAAACCCAATAAGTGACCTAACCTAAGATCCCTTGAATCTTTAAAGACGTGTGTTTTGTATGAAATCCATAGTTTTCATTTGTTTAGTTGTGAGTTTGCTTGGAATAAATTTCAATGACAATAATGTCAAAGCGATTGTGATCTATTCTAGACATAATGATAGGGAATAAAGTGCTAATCATGTACAACAAAGCAAGTATTGCCATGACCTTCCGCTAGGAATCGGTAGTCTAATGACAAGGTCAGGAACGAAGTGGATGAGAAAGCATTTCCATGGCTTAATCATGGATATACATGACAAAAAGCGTGCTTTAGATGATTCTAGGACTATTTTAGATGTTTCTAATGCTACGCCAAATATAATAAATTATCTATTAGAGCAAGATGATGAACAAGGCTTTGAACTTGAAGAATAATACTTGAAGCCCAAGATATAAATCCAAGTTATATGAGCAATCCAAGTAAATGCTTGATCTACTTTTTGAGTTGTATAAAAAGTCTAATTTCTTTTGTTTTAGGCAGATTGATTTTTAGTTAATGCCAAATGTACTTGTAAAACTGATCAATGTTTTTCGTTCATTTGGGCATGCAGAAAGAACCCAATAGTTGACCTAGCCTAAGATCTTGTTTATTTTAAAAAGTGTGTGTTTGGTATAAAATTCATAGTTTTCATTTGCTTTGTTATGTGCTTGCATGGAATAAATTTAGACAAAAACAATGTCAAAGCAATTATGATTTAACCTACACATAATCATGGAAGGTCAAGCACTAATCAAGTACAACAAAGCAAGTATTCGCATGATCATTTACACGCAATTGGTAGTCCAATGACAAGATCAAGGACAAAGTGGATGAAAGAGGGTTTGCAAGGCTTATTCATGGATATACATGACAAACACGAAGGTTTAGAAGATTCTATGACTATTCTAGGCATCTCTAATGCTACACCAAGGATAATCACTTATCTTTAAGTGCAAGATGATGGAGGCATTGAAGTTGAAGAACAATACTTGAAGCCCAACATACAAGTCCAAGATATATGAGCAATCCAAGAAAATGCTTGAGCTACTTTTTGAGTTGTATAAAAAGTCCAATTTCTTTTGCTTTTGGTTGATAGATTTTCCGATAATGCCAAATGTACATATAAAAAGGCTCAACATTTTGGGCTCATTTGGGTTTGCAAAAAGAACCCAATAGGTGACCTATCCTAAGATCGCTTGAATCTTTAAATACTTGCGTTTTGTATGAAATCCATAGTTTACATTTGTTTAGTTGTGAGTTTGCTTGGAATAAATTTCAACAAAAATAATGTCAAAGCAATTGTGATCTATTCTACACATAATGATAGTGAATAAAACACTAATCAAGTACAACAAAGCAAGTATTGCCATGACTTTCCACTAGGAATTGGCAGTCCAATGACAAGGTCAAGAATGAATTACTTGCTTAATTTTGGATATACATGACAAAAAGGGTGCTCTAGAAGATTCTAGGACTATTTTAGACGTTTCTGATGGGACACCAAATATAATCAATTATCTTTAAGTGCAAGATGATGAACAAGGATTTGAACTTGAAGAACAATACTTAAAGCCCAAGATATAAATCCAAGTTATATGAGCAATCCAAGCAAATGCTTGATCTACTTTTTGAGTTGTATAAAAAGTCCAATTTGTTTTCTTTTAGGTAGATTGATTTTCAGTTAATGCAAAATATACATGTAAAACTAAGCAACATTTTTCATTCATTTGGGCATGGAAAAATAACCCAATAGTTGACCTATTGTAAGATTCCGTTTATCTTAAAATGTCTGTGTTTTGTATAAAATTCATAGTTTTCATTTGCTTAGTTGTGTGTTTTCTTCGAATAAATTTGGACAAAAATAATGTCAAAGCAATTATGATTTAACCTTCGCATAATGATGAAAAGTAAAGCACTAATTAAGTACAACAAAGCAAGTACTCGCAAGATCGTTTACTCATAA